>JACONP010000213.1:0-15276 GCA_016624345.1 Platycodon grandiflorus
CGATGCTTGTTTGGCGAGTTTTCAATATAATTTGTTGCCGTCCATAGTCAATAGTTGTGCTTGAAAAGCAACTAATTTTGTCTACTTCTCCATCTCTCTCTCTTTCCACACACACACTCGGTAAATTCAATCAACCCTTTTCCACCAACCACTATCATGACACATGCGCATTCAAGTTGATCTTGAACAAAGTTATATCATATCAACAACAATTTTACTTGATCGTAAAAGAAGTTATGTTTTATACACGGGAATACTTCATAACAAGAAAGTGTATTAGATTGGATCAAGTTGATCTTGAACAAAATTACATCCAAATAGCGGACACCCAATGGTCAAACAAACCTATCTAACTTGATGGAGAATGCATCAAACTTTCTTTGAAAGAAAAATCGTGAAGGACCATCAATCTTGTTCATTGGATTGAATGAAGCATTGAACCTATTCTCAAGGTTACATGGATCCATATTACTTCCATCACGATTCACCGTTTGGTTGCACTACCTCTGGGAATACTCCAACTTTCGAATCTCGTGAAGCAATAAAATGAAATTACGAGTAACACATAAAAACATTTGAAGCAATATGATAAAAAAAATGGAATTTCGAGTAAAATATAAGTACCATCGTGCTCCCTCTCAAGATCCTGCGACTTCTTAAACCTTGTAATTTGACCATCCATAACCTCGGTTGTTAGAAGATGTGGAGCTCGGTTGATCATTTTCTCCTCGGTTTCCCCTATGGCTTGAACAATTGCAATCTACATGTCAATTGTTCAAGCTTAGTCTCTTTATCAAATGAAATGCCCGAACCTCGTTGGTCTTTTATGGACTCAAATTGAGCCTTATTAGTTTCTTGCATCATTTGAAATTGACTATTTTGAGACATCCTCCATTCGGACACTTGGTCACTCAACTTGTTACGTGGATTATGCTTCATCGGCCAGCATAACTATCATTGCTGACGACGTTTTGCCTTAGCGATTTCCTTCCTAAAGGCCTTTCGAGTGGCTGGAGCAAAAATAACTTGGAGTAGGTCCGGTGGGGTGTGGCGGGTGAGAGAGTTATCGCTTACATGAATTGTTGTAGATGGATAGACACCGCGTCGTGCAATCCATCAAGATCGGTGGCATTAAGACCAATATCGTGAAGTCATGCATAGGGGATGGAGGTGGGGGAGTTGCATTGACCGATCACTTTTGGAGAAGGCCGACCTTTACTTTTTCACCAAAAATGTGCCACTTGGCAGGTGTTGGAGTTCTCCCAGGATGGTACAACTTGAAATCACGGCCATGGTCACTCTTGAATACTTCATAACATGCTCCCAACTACAATAACATATAACAAAAAGGTTAAATATATATGTAAGTGTTAATTTTATCGGTATAAGCATTCCAAAGCTAGTTTTGTCGGCGATGAAATAAAACCAAGCGTGTAAAGGATAAATATAATTACTCTTTTAAGGAACAAACCTCATCACCTGCATTTTGTCCACTTTGATGGTTTCTATGGATTCTAGTCACAATAGCTCTCTATTTGTTACATCGGCTTGAATAGTAGTCCACCTATTCTCCAATCCTTTTCTTGTGCGTCTTGTTCCGTTGTTTATTACAAAAATCTTCAAAGATGTGAAGCCACAAACTATCGCCGGCGACCGATGGATAATTGGATTCTCCGAGCGTTGCACCTGGGCCTCCATGAGGGCCATGTCCTCATCGCGATTCGGTTTGGTGATTTTATTGGCGACTTTTGGTGCATTTGAAACTTCACCGAATTTGATTTAGTTTGGGATGTATGAAATTGAGGTTGATAGTTAGTAGAATGGGGTGGTGTACTAGATATGGGATCTTGACTAGTATGGTTTCTGCTTTGCGTTGTTCTCTTAAAAATGATGCGTTATCACGGCTTGACCGCTTGAGCTGCTTGGGCTTGTTGGATTGGTGTTGGGGTAAAAATAAATTGGTTGGCTTTAATAGGCTTTCTTGCGTTGGCGGGTTGTTTACATTGAGTGGCACCGAGGGCAAGTTATGTTGGGAAGGTGGCGGGGAATGATCCATTGAACCTGCACACAAACACAAGCATCACAGCTATACACATTATTTCAAATCGATTAAATGATTTGAATATGAATTCTTATCAATTGTTGTTTAAAAAGACAAACCAAAAATTTAAATACAAGCACCCACATTCTACTCTTAAAAAATCAGCATATAGAATCAATTAAAATTTTAAACCTTGAATAAATCAACATACAAACTCCTATATATATATATATATATATATATATATATATATACAAGTTACTAGTCCTCTTAATTAGTCTCTGCTAAGTAGAGTGATAATTTTGTCTTTAGAGTAAGAATAATCTAGGTAATGATTTTGACAAGCGGCATGTAGAGCAAATCTAGTTCCTAATTTAAATACACACTCCTATATATACAATGCGGTTATCTCCCACCCGATACCTCAAAAATACAATTGGTTCAGCAAGAACTCAAATCGATAATATACACGGAAACACACACGGATGGCCACGGCGGTGACATGATGATCCAATCCATCAATAGTGGAAGCATTTCGGTAGACAACACGGAGACAATACATAAATGATATGATTGGAATTACAAATGTGCATTGCATTATTTATACGATGATTTCTCGATTCCCTGTTTAAACAGAACATTGTTGCCTTCACAAAGAAAATTCCTCAAGCAACTACTTAAATGGGTACTTCTTAGTCATTTTATCAAACACCATGTGTGCATCATCCAAACAACCACATTTCCCATAAACTCCTTAATAATAATTCATCTAGCACATGTTATGTTGGGTTTCGAGGGTCCATGCGCAGCGGAAGATTGCAAATAACTCGAAAACCCGGAGCCCTAGGATCCGTTCTAGATGATTAATTAAGAAGAATGATTTAAATTACTAACCTTGTGTGCTTTTGTCGTTGATAAACGCGTTCCAACTCAGTTGAAGAACTAGCGAATCTTCGATGAGCGATTCTTTAATCACGCGACGAAAGATCTTGAATAGCGAAGATCCTCTATGTGTATCCACGCGTTGAACGAACCCTAGAACAATTCTAGGCGGATTGCTAGATCCTTGATTGAAACTCTTTTCAATCGATGAAGAAATATGGATTTGGATTGAGTTTTTGCTTTCAATTCTCAATTGAAATCTCTCCTTTTGTGTTTCTCAAACCCAAAGGCATGAGAGTGCGGCTAGGGCAACCAGGGGTTTTATTTATACGTTATAAAAATATCCCTTTGCGAAAACCCTAATTTAAGTCAATTTCGCGTCGATCCGGTGGCCGGCGGGGCTTCGTGGGGACGAGTCGCCCTGAATTCTCACCGATTCTCTTGTCCCGGCCAAGGGAATAGTTGGTTCTCACAGGGGACGAGTCGTCCCGAGAACAAAACTCCATATTCTTCATTTTTGACAATTCGTTCGATGTGTGTGACCATAGGACTATATTATGTTGGCAATGAGTTCGATCACATCGATCCTCATAAGACATGGCGGACTCTAGCAAGCCATCATGCCTACCCAAATAATATAATATCAAGTTCGATTTCCTACATAGAACATATCACAATCCCTTTGTCACACGATGTTATATTGAACATGAGTCATGGTCCAAGTCAACTCATATTGTTCAATGCTTTCTGTTACTAAGTAAATTGATTAATCGAATGATATTAATCACATTAATTCATTCGGGCATGGCCATGCTACATCAATCTTACTTACGAGTGGCCTAGCAAACATCTCTCTTACGAGGACAAATTTCCATCTTGACTTATCATTCTTCCCAACAAGAATCATATCATGCCAATAATAGCCCTTATTGTTATCCGGTTAAAGACAACGTTAAACTATATCAAACATAATATTCATCGAGTGGAAGGCGATGATAATCTCAGTCGAAAGGATATCAATGATATAACTATATGAGATTTATTTATGACATATGACCATGACATAAATCTCATAATGGGTCAAGTCCGATTACCTTGTTCTCTAACAAGTACTCATGAATCTAATGTGCATCTCCATGCATATAATCATCATATGATTATCCATTAGACTTCATACTAGTGCTTCATAAGTACTAGGGACACGATTATTAAAGCAAACATGCAAACATATATAATAATCAAAGAAACAATCTCTTATATAAATGAATAATGACATTACAAATAAGTCTATCTCTATAGGCCTAGGGCACTAACACCTGATCTCCCACTTGCACTAGGCCCAATCATTCATGTATCTTATACCCATGGACCTAACATGACCATCATGTTTAGCTTGTGCAAAGGCTTGGTGAGAGGGTCCGAAATGTTGTCATCCGTTGGTACCTTGCATATCTTGGCGTCCTCCCTTTCGATTTCTCGAATGAGGTGAAAGCGTCTGAAAATGTGTTTGGATGCGTTGATGTGACCTTGGTTCTTTTGCTTGGGCAATAGCACCATTATTGTCACAATAAAGCTCTATCGGGTTAGTGATACTCTGAACGACTTCTAAGTCACTAACAAACTTCTTGATCTAAACGCCTCCTTGCCGCATCCGATCTTTGCTATGTATTAAACCGGTTGTAGAATCGCTGCTTTGCTTGGAACTCTTCCAACAACGGCGCCTCCATTTAGCATAAACCTGACCCAGCTGCGATCTATAGTCATCTTTGTGGTTTGGAAGCTTGCATCTGTGTAACCCCGGATCATCTTCCATTCCTCCAAATACCAAGAATACATCCTGGTTCTTCTCAGTACTTAAGGATATTCTGGCTCGCTATCGATGGTTCTCACGAGGATCGGTGGTATCTACTCGTTAAGCAGAGCATCGAGATATCGTCTAGTACATAACATAGTACATGATAGACCCATTGCGAAGCATATGGAATATCACTCATCCTCTTCCGCTCATCATTTGTCTTAGGACAATGAGTCTTGCTAAGAGTAATGCCATGTCCCGTTGGCAAGTTCCCTCTTTTAGAATTTTCCATACGGAATCTTAAGGACCTTGTCAATATATGTACTTTGACTCAAACCAATCATCCTTCTTGATCTATCTCTATAGATCTTGATACAATGATATAAGCGCCACCCATATCTTTCATTGAAAAACATTTTCCTAACCAAGACTTAGGTCTCGAGTCGGCATTGTTTCCAATGAGCAAGATGTCATCGACATACAACACCGAGAAAGTACTATGCTTCCTTATTTTCTTGTATACCAAGGCCCGTCTTAGTTTTGATGAAGCGAACTCTTTGTGATTCATCAAAGCGTAGATTCAACTCTCGAAGCTTGCTTGATCCATAAATGGATCTACACTTACGTACTTTATTAGAATTCTTTGGATCGACAAACCCTTGGTTGTATCATGTATACATCCTCAAGTAGGTTTTCGTTAAGAAATTGTTTTGACATCCATTTGCCATATCTCATAGTGTAATATGCTATGACAATTAAATTCTAATAGACTTAAGCATTGCTACTGAGAAAAGGTTTCATCATAGTCAACGCCGTGAGTGCGCTATACCCCTTAGCAACAAGCCTAGCCTTATAAGTATGTACCTTCCCGTCCGCGTCGGTTTTCTTTTGAAAACCCATTTGCACCCATGGTTTTACACCTTGGTGGATCGATCAAGTTCCAAACTTGATTATCGTACATGGATTTGATCTCAGTTCCATGGCTCCTAGCACTGCGTCGAGGAGTGGACATCGCCTCTTGATAGGAAGTAGGTTCATCATTCTCAATGATTTCTACTTCGTTACTTTCCGTCAGAGAAATCCATATCTCTCGGTTGGATCATATCCTATCCGATCTCGAAGAACTTGTGTATCTTGAACCGGTTCCATGACTTGTGAATTTGGTTCCGTCTCTACTGGCTCTATGTCATTTTCGGGTTCTTGAATTTCTTCAAGATCAATTTTACTCCCACTAGTTTCTTTAGAGAAACTCTTTCTCTAGAAAGACACCATGTCGAGCAACAAACACTTTGTTCTCGGATCGGTTGTAAAATTGATATCCCTTCGTTCCTTAGGATAACCAACGAAAATGCATTTATCGGATCGGGTGCAAGCTTATTTTGAAACCAATTTCTTTACATAAGCTTCACATCCCCAAATCTTCATGAAAGATAAACTAGGTTTTCTTCCATGCCACATCTCATGTGGGGTCTTAGGAGCCGATTTAGTAGGGACCTTATTAAGTGTGAAAGCATTTGTTTCCGGTGCATGTCCCAAAAGAAATAGGAAGGTTAACTTGACTCATCATCGATCGAACCATATCTAATAGAGTTCGATTTTCCTCTCGGACACACCATTCCATTGTGGTGTTCGGTGAGTAAGTTCGAAACAATTCCACAACTTTTAAGATGATCGTCAAATTCTTGGCTTAAATATTCACCACCTCGATCGGATCGGTGTTTTAATAGTTTTGCCAAGTTGATTTTGTACTTCATTTTGAAATATTCTAAATATCTCAAATGCTTCACTTTTGTACTTCATTAGATAGATAGCCATATCCGGATAAGTCATCATGAATGTTATGAAATGCGAAATCCTCCCCTAGCAATGCTATTCATTGGTCCACATACATCGGTATGTATGAGAGCCAACAAATCACTAGCCCTTTCACTACTCTTAGTAAAGGTGCTTTAGTCATCTTGCCCAATAAACAAGATTCCAAACATCATTCATAATCATATGAGTCTAATAATCCATCTTTATGGAGTTTAGAGGCAGCTTTCTCATTTATGTGACCAAGACGGCAATGCCATTTAAATGTGTTGTTCACATTGTTTGGTTTAGATTTCTTACTAATATGATAGACATTCTCAACATTATTTTCAACATCCAAGACATAAAGGCCATTAAAAGAATGAGCAATACAAGAAAGCACATCATTCATATAAATGGAAAATTTCTTATTCGCAATAAGAAAGCGTAACCCTCATTGTCTAAACAAGAAATTGAAATAATGTTTACGCTCAAATCGAACATAATAGCGGTTATTCAAAACTAATATTAATCCGCTAGGTAAAGTGACTTAAGTAAGTCCACTACGGCGATCTTGACTCTTGCTCCATTTCCACCCGCAGTCTACTTCACCTTCCTTGAGCAACCTTCTATTCTTTAGTCCACGCACATTTAGGCAAATGTGAGATCCACATCCGTATCTAATACCCAAGAACTAGAAGTAGAAAGTAAAATATCTATCACATAGATATAAAGTCATGGCAATCTCTTGCCCTTCTTCAGTCCTTCCGGATAAGCTTTGCGATTACGCCCAATGCCCGTTTCCTTGCAATGGTAGCAAACCGCATCCTTGGGGATTTGGGTTGAGGCTTCTCAACAACGGCAACCTTTGCCTCGGCTTAGCAACTCTTGCTTTAACCTTGGGTTTCTTGAACCCTTTTCCTTTATTCACCATCAACACTTGATTGGTTTTCTTGCAATATTGTTCTCTGCATTCTTAAGCATCCCATGCAATTCGTGACAGAGATTTATTCATCCCATTCATGTTATAATTCATAACTAACTGATTATAACTTTCGGGAGTGAATGCAATATCATATCCGTAATCTCTAATGGATAGGATATCCAAGCCTCTCAAGATGTTCGAGGTGACCTTCATTTTTAACACATGAGGCCCAACAGTTGTCCTTCAATCATCTTGCATGAATGAAGAGCCTTCATAGTGTTAAACCTTTCCCCGTGCTTGCGGAACATTTCCTTCAAATGATTTCCCAAATCATAAGCTTCCATGTGTACAAGGTCCTTCAAGGGCCTTACACATGGTAGCAGCATCAAGCAACCAACATCAATGAATCATCCACATGTTTCTTATGTTGATCCTTTTAGCTTTAGTTGCATTAGCAAGGCTCGGTGGAACGGGTCCATCGAGAATGTACAACTTCCTTTCCCGTTTGAGAACAATTCCCAAACCGCGGATCCAATCCACATAGTTGTTGCCATTCTCTTCTAACTTGTCCTTCTCAAGGACCGATCGCATTGATGATTTTGATTAGTGTTAACACCATTGATCTACAAAGATATGCAACAAATATGAACACATATAAGTACCAATTTCAATTTAAGAGATTAATTAACGTATTTCTCAAATACTCCCATTAAATTATATAACCTTCTTATACAAACATGCATAATATAATTTAGTAGGCTAAGACCCAACTTTAATTTAATTTCAAGTTGGCTATGGCACGACTGCTCAAAATTAAACTAAAAAGGTAGATAACATTTATCAATCATATCAATATATGACTCTTAGATCCTTTATGAGATTATAGACATCATATGTCACATGTTTCAATCCCATCTTATGCCTTAGGCCCAAAACTGTTTTGATAGCCTAATTGAGTTCAACCATTTTAAACGTATAGCAATCACCGTTTGCTCATCTTGATCATACAAAGATAGAATCAATGTACCTGCGTAGCCTACATGAAACTATCCGTGTACTCACAAGTGTTTAAACATGGGTGGCATGACAAACTCAAATTTCAATGAAGGTTCAATTTTCATGTTTATCAATTAACATGGCAAGGTTGATTCATGAAAATTATATGAGCATAATTATGAACATGGAATGATGCATCACAAATCACATTTGATGTTTACATCATAATTTCTAATCAATTAGGGTTTAATGACTCATGTAAAATCTCATTTAATATGAACATAATCCCTATAACAAACACTTTGTTCAAGATCTAGAAATTCATCAATTACTAGTACGTGGCATTGTAATCCAAGGTTATCCCACACTTCCATCGAAGTGCTCTGGGGAAGTTTTGGTGTCCACCCTATACTAAGTAATATTCAAGACCCATATTCTAGATTAATCACATTAATCAAATAATTCAATTCACAATCATGGTATATCAAAATATACAATTACTTCCATAAGCAATTCTCATATAAAATCATGTTCTAAATCATATTCATCATGAAAATTAACATAATCACATTATATAATTATCATGATAATCTAATATAAACATCATGAACGGGCTCGATACCACCGTTGGGTTTCGGGGTCCACGCAGTGAAGATTGCAAATAACTCAAAACCCTGAGCCCTAGGATCCGCTCTAGATGATTAATTAAGAAGAATGATTTAGAATTACTAACCTTGTGTGCTTTTGTCGTTGATAAACGCTGCTCCAACTCCGGATTGAAGAACTAGCGAATCTTCGATGAACGATTCTTTAATCACGAACGAAAGATCTTGAATAGCGAAGATCCTGTGTATCCACGCTGAACGAACCTAGAACAATTCTAGGCGGATTGCTAGATCCTTGATTGAAACTCTTTTCAATCGATGAAATATGGATTTGGATTGAGTTTTTGTTTTCAATTCTCAATTGAAATCTCTCCTTTTGTGTTTCTCTAAACCCAAAGGCATGAGTGATGGCTAGGGCAACCAAGGGTTTTATTTATAATGCTATAAAATATCCCCTTTGTGAAAACCCTAATTTAAGTCAATTTCGCCGGCCCAGTGACTGACGGGATCTACTCCCCTGGGGACGAGTCGCCCCTCAGACTCTCACCGATTCTCTCGCCCGTGCCAGGGAATAGTTGGTTCTCTGGGACGAGTCGCCCCCGAGAACAAAAACTCCATATTCTTCATTTTGACAATTCGCTCGACGCGTGTGACCCATAGGACTATATTATGTTGGCAATGAGTTCGATCACATCGATCCTCATAAGACATGAGCGACTCTGCAAGCCATCATGCCTACCCAAATAATATAATATCAAGTTTGATTTCTACATAGAACATATCACAATCCCTTTGTCACACGATGTTATATTGAACATGAGTCATGGTCCAAGTCAACTCATATTGTTCAATGCTTTCTCGTTACTAAGTAATTGATTAATCGAATGATATTAATCACATTAATTCATTCGGCATGGCCATGCACTACATCAATCTTACTTACGAGTGGCCTAGCAAACACATCTCTTTACGAGGGACAAATTTCCATCTTGACTTATCATTCTTCCCAACAAGAATCATATCATGCCAATAATAGCCCTTATTGTTATCCGTTAAAGACAATTAAACTATATCAAACATAATATTCATCGAGTGGAAGACGATGATAATCTCAGGTCAAAGGATATCAATGATATAACTATATGAGATTTATTTATGACATATGACCATGACATAAATCTCATAATGGGTCAAGTCCAGTACCTTGTTCTCTAACAAGTACTCATGAATCTAATGTGCATCTCCATGCATATAATTATCATATGATTATCCATTAGACTTCATACTAGTGCTTCATAAGTACTAGGGACACGATTATTAAAGCAAACATGCAAACATATATAATAATCAAAGAAACAATCTCTTATATAAATGAATAATGACATTACAAATAAGTCTATCTCTATAGGCCTAGGGCACTAACACCTACATGTTAAGCTTAAGACCATGATCAAAGTTATTCCCAAACAAACAAAATCAATCAGTTATATGAGATTTAATGAACCATTCATGTCCATTTAAGCTATTAACTTGCTCAACCAACCAATTCATGAGAGAAATTCCTTAAGCTTAATGTCCCTAAATCCTAATAATCAATGTTCCCAAAATAATCAATTAGAGAAAGGAATTGAGAAGGGAGGATTTGAGAAGGGAGATAGAGAAAATAGGTCAAAATCCTAAAAAATAAAGATGATGAAATGAAGAAATTCCTTAAACTTATGCAATTTTCCTAAATCATGCAAGTGTTATTCTTTAAGATAATATTTTCATAAACTTGTTCCATAAACCCAAGAAAGTGTAGAAATTGAGATTTGAAATTACCTAAAATATGTAAAATGACAAGCAATCCACAACCTCGTGTAGATACTAGAAAATCCTCTCGGTGGCCGGTGCCATGGCCGATGAAATTGAGAAGGAAAGAGGATCGGTACGAGAGAACGGTAGAGAATGGTAGAGAACTTTTTGGAAAAGAGGAAGAGGAAAAGACTCTCACAAAATTGGGCGATGAAATGGAGGAGAAGAGAAAGAAGACTCAAGGCGTGGATGAAATGGAGGAGAAGGGAAGAAGACTTGTACAAAATGAGAGAAGGGTGACAATTTCCCCCAAAAATTTATCGTTCCACTAAAATACTCTCTATTCGTAGAGAGTGATTTGCCGGCTTTTGGAGATAGAGAGCTCGCTTGGGAGTCCACTATGAGATCCGGGCCTCTAAATTTCTCCAAACTAAGTTTTAGAGGGTTGGATCCGGGAGTCCATTGATGGGATTGGTCTTTATGACCTGGTGGTTTTTATCTTTATGAATTGGCCTATTGCATTTATTATGCCTTTTCATGGTGGATGCCCATTAACCGATACATAGGATCCTCTATTTTAAAAGTTATTTTATTTTTTATTTTAATTATTAAAATTTTGTTATACATGTATAAAAAATTATGAAATAATTAATATTATTTATTTTTATTTATATATGATGAAAACTTGATGGTTGAAATAAAAAATAGAACATTTTTTCAAAATAAAGGATCATGTCTGACCCATTAAAGGTTGTGTTTTCATTTAAATCATTACTATTAACACTCACCAAACTTTTAAGTACGCCCCTTTTATAAATTGGGATAATTATATTTTTGATCAACGTACGATGGTTGGGGAACAGAATTAACAATCGTACTTTCAAAGACCCACTTTTGCTCTATGTACTTGTATAAGGTAGAAACAATTGACACACCCGTTATCTGCCCATCTAAAAACTTAACGGCCGTCTGACGTGAAAATAATTTTTGTGTTAAATCTCCACAGTGGCAGCCAAGTGGATATTTAGTAGAGCCCGGAAGTAAAATGGTGGAAAAATTAGTGGATATTTAGTGGAGTCCGGAAGTAAAATGGTGGGAAAAACTTGTTAATAGCTTTATGAGAGAGCCTTAACGTACACTAATTTTCCCACCATTTTACTTCCGGACTCCACTAAATATCCATTTGGCTGCCACGGTGGAGATTTAACACAAAAATCATTTCCACGTCAGACGACCGTCAAGTTTTTGGATGAGCAAATAACGGATGTGTCAGTTGTTTCTAACTTATACAAGTACATAGGGTAAAAGTGGGTCATTGAGAGTACGATTGTCAATTCTGCTCTCCGACCATAGTACGTTGGTCAAAAACATAATTATCCCATATAAATTTTAACTTAAATATATTTTTTACCATGGATACCCATTAAAAGCCTCGTCTTTGCCAAGCAACCCCCCAACACACATGATAATGATGATAATCAAAAGTCCAACATCGCTTCTTTCCTTGAAAACCTCAAGGATTCACTCTCTTCAACCCTCACTCATTTTTACCCACTCGCCGGCGTTTGGTCACCCAAAAACAAGATCACAACCATCCGCCTTCTTGTTTTATCTTTGTTGAACCCTGTTCCAATAGTCCAGGGGCTAAATTATAAGAGAATGAAGTTTTAGCAAATGGACAGCACTCAAATCGGATAATTATATGATAAAATTGTGTTTTTTTGTGGATTTAATTAATAAATTGAGTGAGATTTTTGTTTTGTAGTTGGATTAATTTTAAATATTTCACTCACAAACTGTAGAAGAAGTTTATGTGTTAGGGTTAGGGTTTGTTTTTCTCTGAACAGTACAAGATGAAGATGGAGATAGTGGTAAAATTAATATTTTATGTTATTTTAACGGTTGAACTAATGTTCGTCTAAAAATGGCCACTTCAGATAACCTGAAATATAATAATTTAAATAATATTTTTAAACAATCGTAGTCAATTATAACATTTCTCAAAATAAATAAAAAAAACAATGAGAATTTTAACGTGAATATAATGGTGGATGCCCATTAAAGGCTGTGTTTTAAGGCCTTGTCGGTAAGACTTGGAAAACTTGGAACTTGATGGATTGGGTCTTTATGACTTGATGGAATGGTTTCTTATGATTGGTCCATTGCCTTAACTATTGCATCCCCACGCCGATGAGCAGTCGGATATCTTAAAAAAATGGCTTAAATCGTAATTTGATCACTTTATTTTAACAAAAAATTTATTATGCTCACTCTACAAATTTTTTTTTCAATTTCATCACTATACTTGGTATATTGAGTCAATAAACTCACCGCGCTTGACTTTCGTTTGTTTTGTTGGATGGAGGACTACAAAAAGACCAAAATGCCCTTTACCTTAAATCGCTATTTAGTCACCCTACTTTGACAGAAAATGCATTAAGATTAATAGTATAAAATTTTGTGTATAAAATATTTAAAATAATCAAATCAGTTAAATAAGTTATTTCAAATATAATAAAATAACATAATTTCAGACTAATTCTTAAAAATATTAAACAAAAATTAGGTTAACTTATCAGAATTCTTAATCAAAATTAATAAAAGATTATGTTGGTCCTTTCTACAGAAATAAATTCTTTAGCTTCACTTTTTTTTATATAAAATTAATTATATTAAACAAATGCATTAAATTAATATAAGATAGTTATTACTGTATAATAAACTAATTATATTAAACAAATGCATTAAACTAATTATATGTGTGTTAGTGGCAATTGAGCCTAGCGTTATGATTCTGATGATTTCTTGACCGAGTGTTTCAAGAAGAGTTGTGGGTCTTTCATGATTTTGGTCCATTTGGATTTCAAAAAATTGGATCGATTTGGGGTTGTGAAGAAGTTAGGGTACGCTGCATTGAGCTTGGAATGAAGAGATGCTAATTTGGGTGTTTGATCTTTTTCCTAGTTGCATTTTTGGGTTTTGTTTGTTCTTGGTTACAATGAATTTTAATATTTTAGTAATGACATTTTCGGATTTTAGGATAATTATAAACTTTTATTCAAAATCGTAATGGAGTGATGAACTTGTATTTATGTCTAAGTGCGTTGATTAAATTGATAGTTATTAGCAAGGGTATTTTTGGGATTTAAAAAATAATAAATTTTTCATCCAAAAATTTGGATGGAGTGATTAACGGAATTTATGCCAAGATAGTGATGAAATTGAGAAAAAAATTGTTGGGTGATCGTGAATTAATTTTTGTTAAAGAGGTAACTAAATCAAGGAAGTTAAAAAATTTGTAACCGCTTACGCTTGTCGAAGAATAGTACTCCCTCTGTTTTAAAATATTTATCGTTTTAGCTTTAAAAATTTTTTTCAGAAAGATTGTCGTTTTAAGTTTCCAATTTATATTTTGCCTAATTTATCTTTATCTTTTCACAAATTCTAATAATTGATTATCTCTTTATTAAATATTTTATTTTCTTCCAATAACTATTTTCTTCTAATTTATCTTTTCAATTACTCTAGTACAAAAATTAAAAATATTTAATAAGGACATATTTGTTAACTTATAAATTTTTTTAATATATATGTACAACTCTAAAACTTCAATCTTTTCAAACAAGTATATGAAGATATTACGTTGATTACACTAGTCAAGGCTGTCAAGCTAGCTAGCTAGAATACTATATTATCCAACTTTGAAAAGTCGTCATCGTCTCTAAATTATTATTTTTCTTTTCTTTCTTATTCGTTTTTAAATAATTATTTTATTAAAATTTTTTTTTTAAAACATCAATTTTATTATTTTATCTTTATTTTTTCTTTCTACTTTGATTATGTATCACATGCACGTACAATCCTTCCTTTTACAAACATTGCAAATCTTCTCACACACAACAGGGGGCAGCCAGAAAAGAAGCTGAAGAAGATCCATGGCCAGCATATTGGGAGCAAAGCTTGTGGCGGCGATACTGCTGATCTTTCTAATCCTTGGTGGTCTACTAGTGAGTCTAGTGTATCCAGGTAATTATTTTTTTCTTTCTTATGAAACCATTTCAAGACTTTGAAAGTCGAGAGGAAAAACAAGTTTGTCATTTCTTCTGTTGTCTCTGGATCGTACGTTTGAGATAGAGTGCTTCAAAGAGAGTGGAAGAGTATGTAAATCCCGAAGAAGTTTACATGCTCACAGCCTCCATTTCTATAGTAATAAATTTCTTGCAATTTAATGAACTCAATCAGGTCTGATTTAACAAATTGTGGAGATTTTAAGGTTAAGTTTTGCTACATGATTAGTCAAATACATACTAACATCAATCTCAGAACACTAGGATTTAGTATTGGACAATTAATTACTTTGTCTTTTCTGATACATACTAACAACTTATTTATCTTTTCTGATATACTGATGATCGTGCTTGCTACAAAACTCTGTTGGGTAGACTGG
>JACONP010000215.1:0-18879 GCA_016624345.1 Platycodon grandiflorus
AAAAATGAAGGGCATTTAATTCAAAATTTATAATGGTATTTTTGTAATATATGAAAGGGGTGTACTCAGCAAATGTTTGGGTGTGAATAGCAGCTCTCTAAGTAAAATTCTAATTTTGTCGTTACTCAAATGCACGCGGTAGGCACATGGGTTATTTAACGGAATTTTTCTAACGGCATCTATCAAAAGGACTAAGTGTGTCTAATTTTGGTACTCTAGAGACTGAAATTTGAAAAAAAATTGTTAAGGGACAACTGGTGGAATAGTACATAGTCAAGGGACTAATGGTGTAATTAACCCAAAAAAGAGGGGTTTTCGTTGGTGCTATGTATTTAGGGAGGCCGAGAGTCTGGGAAAAACAAGTCAGATGAATAGAAAAAAATTCAATTGATGTGGGCATTTTGGGGGAGAGAAATAGCCATTTTGGAAGTGTATAAATAGGGGATGGATAATTGGATTCTCTATCAAAAACTAAGATAATTGTGAAAAGCGGAAAGAGGGAGAAGACGGCAGCGGTGGCAAGGAAGAAAGGGCTGAAAGAGAGGGAGAGAAAAGGGGCGGGCGGGTGGAACTAAGGTAAAATTTTCTCTCTTAGGGCATCCACAATATGGAGAACACATTAGTTTAAGATCTGGCAGGATTTTCAGAACTTCAAGATTTTAAGAATCAACCTGATGTGCCATTTATTCAACTGATTCTTAGGTAGGCCCGTTGTATTTTAAATATAAATCATTTATATTTATACTTTTCAAATATTTCGTAAGAATAAATTAATTTAATTATAGTATTAATTAGATATATTTTGCTAAAAAAGAAAAAAAAAACTTTTTTCAGAAAAAGTAAAAAAACAAAATACTTTTTCAAAATTATAAAAAACAAACTTTTTCAAAAATAAAAATAAAACTTTATTAGAATTCAAAAAATAATTTTATCAAAATGAAAAAACAAAATTAAACTTATTCTGAATAAAAAAAACTACTTAATATTCAAACCAAAAAAACCATTTTCAGAAAAAGGTAAAAAACAAAATATATTCTCTAGCAAAAAAATGGTTTTCCTTTATTAATTAAAACAAAATTCAAATACTATACAAAAGAAAAATAAAAAAGAAAGAGAGAGATGCTTCCTTGGGATTTTGGGGGAGGAGCCGACAGGAGAGGCATTGGAGGGGCCAGGAGCAGGGGAGGAGGGATTCTTCACGCAGAATTGGAGAGAGTGAGCTGCACGCACGCTCCCAAAAGCAAGGCTTGCTAGCCTTTACATGGGTGGTTTGGAAGTGGGTTTGGAGAGCTGCTCCCATTTGGTGAAGAATCAGTTCCTAAATGAGCCATTTGGGAACCTAAAATTTGGAACCTCACATTTGGGAACTCACCCAATATGGAGAATCAATTTTTTGAGTTGGGAAATCACTGAAGAACCCACGTTGAATGCTCTTCTGTACAAACATTGTTTAGTTATTAAAAGATGGAGGATTAATAAATAGCAAGGATTGAATCCTACATTATTGGTCGTAAATAATGGGTGTGATTTGGATGGTGTGATGTGATTTAAGGAAAACAATGATGTTAATCAAAAGGAAATAATAAAAATAAAATAAGAGAGAGAGGATGTAATACCCCAAAATTTTCATTAATAATAATAAATTTGCTTAAATCAATATTGCAATTATTTTGGGTTGTATCGATTAGTTAAATGATTATCTTTAGTAATAAAAATAAATAAATTCGATCTGATAAATTTTGATAATGTTATTGGGCATAAATTAGTAATTAGTTTTATTTCAAGAGTTAAGAAAAAAAAATAAAAAAATAACGATAATAATAATAATAATAATAATAATAATAATAATAATAATAATAATAATAATAATAATAATAATAATAATATTAACGCTAACAACAAACCTGGAAGAGAGACGTGAGGGAAGAAGAGAGTGTGGAGGCTGCCGCATCGGAGAGATAAGGAGAATCTGAGTTGTAAATTTTAAACTTGAGATTTTGTAGTTATCGTATCGTGTCTTCGGTAGAAACTCGAAAAGCAATCAAATTGAGAGCGTTCACTCTACCTAAATTAGAGAGATAGAAGGAGAGAGAATAGGTTTAATCAAAAAGGGAGAGCAAACGGCGGCAGGGGAGGAAGTAGAGAAAGAGCGGCGGCGGCGCACAAGTGAAGGAAGAGGATACTCCCCAGTTCGAGGTAAGATAATGAGCCCTGACTATTCAATTCTCAGCTTTTGCTTGTCGGATAGAAAATTGTATTGAGAAAACTGGGTATAAGAATTTTGTTGGTTGGGTCGGTTGGTGGGAGATCAGTGTGTGTGACCGTATATGCAGGTGATCGGGGGAGGGTTAGCATGTATCATTTTGTTACATTAATAAAGGTAGCATTCTTTCGTGCCATATAATAATAAGGTATCTCTTTTGTAAATCAAATAACAGGGTGGAAGGAATGAGTAGCGTGCATGTATGCGTGGTAATGTGTGCGTGTGTGTGTGTGGGTTGTGTGTGAGGGTTTATTACTGGGAGAAAAAAAAAAGAGGAAAAGAGAAGGGAGATTGAAAGCAATGTATTGATATTGGAGAAACAGTGTGTGCGTGTGCGTGTGCGTGTGTGTGTGTGTGGGTTGTGTGTGAGTGTTTTGGTCAAGCCTTGGTAAATGTGTTTGTGTGTGTAGTGTGTATTGTGCGTACGTGTGTTCTGTTCGGTATGTATGGACAGTGTGGGTGCATGCTGTGCGTGGGGTGTATGTTTGTGTGTGTATGGGACATGAATGTATAAAGGGATAGAAAGGAGAAAAGGGGGAATAGCAGGAGGATGGTGCGCTGGAAGGAAGATGAAGTGGAGAAGTAGAAAAAAAAAATAATAATAATAAATAGAGGTAGGGTCAACTGAGGGAGTATGCAGTTTATGTGAGTACTGTGTGTGGCATGTTGAAGTTATTATTCTTTTATTTTTCCCCTTGGTAATGGACAGAGTGTTGTTATGGTTAAAGGATTGTACTGGAGCTTGGTATTGGTTTTACAAAGGGGTAATATGTTGTATATATTTTATTTAGTAATAATTAGTGGTAAAGCTAGTATTGTACAAGAGACATTATTATTTTATTCTTTTTATTATTAGTCATCAAATTACAGTACGAGGACTATATTACTAGAATATTCGAGGTTGTAATTAGATTTTATATTTAAATTCTAGATTGAACAATGAATTACTGTATTTTGGGAATCGAGTTGTTTGCTTATTTGTGTTAAAGAGGTAAGGGATTTGACTGCTTTTAGATTATTTCGTAAAATATATATATATTTTTTGGCAATTAGGTTCCTTGTCATTTTTGAAATTGGCGTTTTTGATTCTATGCCGACCCTGTAGGAATTTCTTTATTTCTTGATTTCCGTTCATTTGTTTTATATTCTTCGAAAATCTTGTGTTATGTCTATGGTATTTGGTGAAATACTTGTACTTTGAGAATAAATTAGTATATATGGGTTGAGAATATCTTCTTTTATTTGAACTCAGTTATGATCACTAGTTGGAAAACCGTCCTTGGGTATAGAGTGAACCTTTTAGTTAATGATTCTGAACAACACGCCACCTGGATATAGAGTGGACCTTATATTTTTGCACCTTGGCCTGCGGTAGTCATGACTTACCTTCTATTAGTTACCCTTGGGGTAAAATTTTGGCACCCTGGGGCATTTATGTGATTGGTCAATGGACCACCTATGTGATCATGACCGTGAGTAATCAGCGCGGTAGCCGGTATGGGGCCGGTTGGTGGCGATTGGATTCTTCGACTTAGTACTTTTCTTCTTCTTTGAACTCTCATTTGTGAAATACTAATCCTTTCCTTTTATTCGTTTCGTTATAAAGTATCGCATGAGCGCAAAACCACCTTTTATAACATTGTTTCATTTGAATATTCTCTTGTCGTTCACCCTTCCTTAGAAGAGGAGGCTTTCTGTTGTTAATTCTTCTACTTTATTCTTCTCCGGTCGTAGAGTGAGGCGTTAAAGTTTTTACGTTGAGACACGCAAGGATAAGTTGGAAGATATTTTATTGAGTTCTTTGTAATTAGACTAATTTAAATTTTAATGTTCGAATAATTTAAGTTAGTCCTGCGAGACTAAATCATTTTGGGTTTGAATTTTTTGTGATTGTAATATTTGGGTTATCGTTCATTTGAGACTTTCCATAAGAATATATTTTGATGTATTCTTAAATTTGGTTTGGTTTAGTTGGATTTGAAGATGATGTTTTGGGGCAGGCCGTTTAATTGGGCTCAGGTTTGGGGGCGTTACAGAGGACGAGGCAGTGACATGTGGGGAGGGAGCATTGAAATTGTGTGTGTGTGTGTGAGTGGAGGAGAAGGCGCTGAGAAGGAAGAAAAGAAAAAGAAAAAAAACAAAGGGAAAGGAAGAATGAATGAATGATGTTGTCTTACGTGTGCATGCATGTGATGGTGGGGGACATGTAGTTTTTTTTAGTATATAATAATAGATTAATATTATGAATATTTAAAAAATACTAAATATTTTTGTATTAAATTGATGTGGTATAAAAAATAAAATTAAAAATTATAATTAATATAATACATCAATTGACAAATTATTTGGTAAAAAATTTTGATCCTTAAAAGAACTGGGCTTTCTTCAAAAATTTTGAAATATTGAAAAAAAAAAAAGAAAAAAAATCTGATTTGGTCTGTAGTCTCTCCATGTACATTCACAATTAAAGGTGTGTAAGATAATTAAAAAAAAAAAAAGGCCTGTATGGCTCGCCATTAATCGTTCCACTCCTTCGCTCGCATCTCTGTCTTTCATTCACATCCCTACTCCCGATCTCTTTTCCTACTCGGGTCACTTTAACTCCCTTTGTCCCCGGATCTAGTCAATCAAAGGTCTTGAACCACAACAAAATGCTTCTGACATGCCAAAGCAAGGTAAGCGATTGATTCTGTCAATTCTTTTTTCTAAAGTCAAATGCAAATGATGGAGTGGTTGAAGGCTAAAGCTGCCGGCTATGCCGCCGAAGCTGCCACTGTAGACGGTGGTGTTTAGATTGTGCAATTACTATTTCGTTTCAAAATAATTATAGTTTTAGCAATTTACACGAAAACTTACATAAAAATTGATATACCCTTATTTAAGTTCATTTATTATAAATAAGTTGCATGAGTATTTTATTTTTATTACCTCTTAACAACTCTCTTTAATAAATGTAGTAAATAAAGGCTATTTTGGTAGAATATAAACAAATATTTCTTAAAATTCAATAATGCAATTATTTTAAAACAGGAAAATTTTACTAAACATGCCTCAATTTGGCTCTAAAATTTTATAATGGAGGTAGTATTAGTTAATTGTGTAAACATGCCTCAATTTGGCTCTAAAATTAAGAAATTGTACTAATAAATTGTGAGAATAGTTTTAATTACAATTTTCGGTTCTACAACTCGACTATCTATATGCTTTGGAGTCCAATTTTTTTTTTATAAATTTCTGACTTTTACTTGTGGAGATTAAACAAACCCAACAATAATTCATTGTACACAAAAGGTTCCCGCACTTATTAAGGTGAAATGACAATTTTTGTTAATCGATCTTGATGCACCTCATTACAAGGTCACACCACTGTTCTGTAATAATCAAGCAGGAATATATATTGCGAATAATCTTATTTTTTATGAACACACGAAACATGTTGAGATGGATTGTTATTTCGTTCGTGAACGGGTTGAATCTCATGACATTGAACCACGATATGTCACAACGACGAACTAGGTTGCTGACATTTTTACCAAGTCCCTTAGGGCGGAGCGTTTCCAGTTTCTAGTAGGCAAGTGGGGATTCGAGATCAAATTCTACACTCTCTAATAACTTATATCTTTTCAACATTTTGATATTTTATTTTCAATCCACAACGTTCCATCACTAATTTATACAAGGCCACATTTTTCTTGTTTATTTTTCTTTTTCTTTCATTTTCCTTGTAGGTACTACCTCCGTCCCAAAATAATTGTCCCAAATATTTAACGGAATCGTTAAATATTTAACGGAACTTGGTAGATTCGCCTACACTAGGCGGACATATTCCAAAGGCGCTAAACGCAGTCTCCCTATACGCTAAACGCAGTCCCTCCTCCCCTCCGACAAAATTACTAACTTGTCTTCGTCTTTTTATATGTTAAAAATATTAAACTTAAAACTCTCACTTTCATTTGCTTCGAATGTGTATATTTTCGACATATTTTGTGTTAAATTTCTTAGTGGTTCAACAAAGATAGTTATGGAAATGAGGCTGCTCCGGTTTATATTTATTCGTCCAAACTGATGTTTGATTTATTTTTGTGGAAATGAGGCTGCTATGGTTGTATATTTATTCGTCTAAAATGATGTTTGATTTATTTTTGTAACGATTAATGAGGATGCGTTGGTGTATATTTATTCATCCAAAATAATGTTTGATTGATTTTGGTAACGATTTTTTTGCAAAAAAAAAAAAAAGCGAACATGATGCAGACTGCTATTTCTTTTTGTGTTTTCAAACAATTAAAAAAAAAAAAAACAGACATGCATGCACACTGCTATTTCTTTTTGTTTTTACAAACAATTTTTTTGCCAAAAAAAAGAAAGGACATGAGGCTAGTCTGGCAGCATGTCAAAGAGGGATAAGGGAGGCTGCATTTAGCGCCACTCGTTAATGTAAATTACGTTTTAACTTTAGATTCGGACGAGGACGTGTAACGATCCGTAATCACATTCGAGTTTTATTGTTTTGCTACCATTATCAGGTAAGTGATTTTACCTTTTTAAGTAATTGAACTCTATTGTTATTCAATAGGCTTCCGCTGTACTTTTGGTTATTATTGAACGTCATTGTATACGCTATTCTCGGCACTTGTGTCGGTAGTTGCTTTTGAACTCCGTCGCATCGTTTCATTCTCACTTCATATCATGACTTGTCGTTAATCCTACATGACTTCTTGTATTATGAGAAATATCTTTATGAAAATCGTTCGATTGTGACATCTTCCAACTGTGAATCTATTACGTACTTTATTGAAATTCTTAATAAGATCACTAAGTTAAACAACCTGTCACATAAAGGTACTACGGTACTACGAGATATGAATTATACAAATTTTTATGAATACTTTACACCATTTGGCCCGTGGTGCGGTTATTCGGATATACCTTATTTACGAATTACGAATCATTAGAACTCTTCGGAGTAACTGTTTAATTAAGGTCTTGAGACCACTTATGTGATCATAGTATCCGCGAGTTGGACGCTGCCTCCAATTGGTATGAGACGGTTGGCGGCAGCTCTACCTCTCGTAGTCATTTTGCAGTATGTAGCTTTCATTTAGAATTTCTGTTTGCTCATATGATATTATAAGTGTCCAGGAGTTGGACGCTGCCTCCAACTGGTATGGGACGGTTGGCGGTAGCTGTACCTCTCGTATTTGTTTTGCATGTCTGTATCCTTTCTCTTGAAATTCCTATTACTCTTACAATTTTATGAACTATGAATGTTGCCTTTTATGACTTCGCTATTGAAATATATGAACTTATGATTTTCTTCGAGTCAACTCCTCCTTAGAAACCGGATGGGTTGTATATGAACTTGCTGATCATTGTTCGCTCACCCTTTTTCTAATCGTTATTCTAGGTTATAAGTAGGAAGGATCGTCTACTCGGGTAGGCGTTGACAAGAATATTCCGAGATATTTCTAATGCATTTATTTCTGGTAATTTGAGAGGATTGTTTATTTAACCTTGGTTTTGAAGTGAGAATTATATTGATGATTACCGTGTGTTTGTTATTAAGTTAAGATTATTTGATATTGTATTTATTAGATGTTAATTGTTAAGCATTGATTATGGTGACGTAGCTAAACTATAGGACCACGATGTTGGGACCGAGTTTGGGGCGTTGCAGTTATATTGATTTATTTAATTACTTGAGTAATTAATTTGATTATTGGTAATTGTTATTCCACTGCATAGTTATTTAGGTGTTAGGAATTATTTATTCCGACACGTTGGTATTACTGTATTGGTATCAGAGTTTATAATTAATTAGGCAATTTTATATTGCCTACATTTGGTATCAGAGCATTATTTTCTTAGTTGCCTACAATTGTTGTAATATATATTTATATATATATATATATATATATATATATATATATATTGTCAATTAGCTTTGTAATTGGAAGAGAAGAATTAATTTTGTCTTAATTTGGATTTTTTATTATTCAAATATCATATTCCATATAAGAAGCTATTGTTTAGAAGAGGGAAGTTTCTCATATTCAAGATTAAACTCAATGTACATGAAAATGAAGTGAAGGCACTCTTTAGTTTTGTTTGGTAAATTAAGTAGCTTGTATGGAATATGTAAGTTAATATGAATTCATCACACGCTATAAATATATATATATATATATATATATTCATATATATATTTAATATTTTTTATGTATACAATGGCTTTAGATCGAGCCTTTTTTTTAATTGATAAGATCTCCATTTAACTTTACCCTTCATATGTGATATATATATATATATATATATATATATATGAGGAAGTTGGTTACCAAGCTTAGTTCAATTCAAGAAGTACGATCCAAATAGGATAAGTGTTTAAAGTAGACAAACTAAGTTTGCTCAATCTAGTAAAAGTGTGTAAGGCAATAGTACATATATGTGTGAACTGTCACCCCAAAAATACTGGGGTAAGCTACAATTTTCTTCAACACTGTACAGATAAGGAGATACTGAAATTGTTAAGTTACCCACAAATCTAAAAGCGTATGCTGTTAGATACGGGCCTAACAATGTATATCAAACTCAACAGAAATTATATTTGAAGATTGACCGGCTACGAAGTATTACCAATGCCGAGAAACAAACTAGAAAAATGGTGGTCCAATACACAAGCTCCTACCATTGCAGGTTACGAAATGATCATAAAGAGAAACAACTACTAACATACATACATTAATTTTTCCTAACAGAATTACTGTTTATGAAAAAACAAACCTGATAAACTGAAAAATCAAATTGTCAAGGTTTGATTCAGTAATTACCTATAATTCTCGTGAAGGATACCATTAGTCCTCCGTTGACTTTATTTCCAGCCCACAATTTCTAACAAAGAGAGAGAGAAAGAGAGAGAGAGAGAAGAGAGAAATTATGTTGAGGTAGGAGACCTTGAAATTATGTTAATGTACACAGATCATGAATATGAACTTACATACAGGCAGAAATCATGAGTAGTACTTCATTATATATATTTACACAAAGGGACAAAAGCTAGAAATTAATCAAACATTAAGTAGTAGTCATCAATGGAGTAGTAAAAGTTACACAGATCATGAATATGAACTTTACATATAGGGTTGGTAATTTCCACACCCCTTTCTTCTTCTTCCAGTTAGGATACTTAGAAGTTTCTGTTAGTCAAAGTTTGTTAAATAAACTCCTATACTTTAGGAAAGTTAGAGAGTCAGTCAAGTTTGTTTCTAGTTAGACCAAGTCCTTAGCTAATTCATCATAATCTTAGGGCTGTTGAGATGTGGTTTTCATTTTTGAATTTCTTGTATTTTCGTGGCTATTTAAAAGCCAGTTCTTTGATGATAAAACATGCAATCACTTAGCTGAGCTTGTGATTTTCAACATTTGGTATTAGAGCACTCGAAAGAGGCCTGATTGTTTGTGAAAGGGAAACACTAGTAAGGAATAGAGTGAAACACGAGAGTAGAAAGACTAAGTGTGTGAAAAATGGCTGTAGAGTCGAGCAATTTTGCATAACCATGTGTTCCCAACTTTGATGGGGACTACGATCATTGGAGTGTAGTCATGGAGAATCTCCTTCAATCAAAGGAGTACTGGAGTATAGTTCAAACCGGGTACAAGGAGCCAGGAGGTGAAGAGGCATGCGGCGACACAGAAGCCTTAGATGATGCCAAGCTAAAAGATCTGAAGGCGAAAAATTATCTCTTTCAGTCCATTGACAAGTCTATCCTAAATACAATCACTTAGAAAGAGACGACGAAGCAACTATGGGAGTCGATGAAAGTCAAGTATCAGGGTAATGCTAGCGTGAACAACTACAAAGGCTTCATAGGAGTTTTGAGATTTTAGAAATGAAGACAGGAGAGTCAATTGCTGACTATTTCGGAAGAGTGATGATCGTTGCAAATGACATGAGAAACTATGGTGAAGATATGTCTGATGTTAAGATTGTGGAGAAATTTCTTCATACCCTCACGGATAACTTCAATTATGTTGTGTGTTCGATTGAGGAATCGAAAGATATCAACCAACTCATAGTTGATGAACTGCAGAGTTCCTTGCTTGTTCATGAGCAAAAGGTTCGAAGAAGAGGAAATGATGAACAAGTGCTCAAAGTTTAATATGAGAACTTTGGTGCACGCGTAGAAGAGGGGTGTGAAGGGCAGCGGAGGAATGAGAGGTAGAAGAAGAACTAGAGTCCTCAACAAAGCAACTATAGAGTGTTTTAAATGCCACGAATTAGGACACTTCCAATATGAGTGTCCTAGTTGGGAGAAGGCAGCAAATTATGTGGAGATTGACGAGAAAGAAGAACTCTTGTTGATGGCTTATACTTATCTTAATATTGCAGCAGGAGAAGGCATTTGGTTCCTTGATTCAGGCTGCAGCCACCATATGACAGGGAACAAGCGATTGGTTCACAAAATTTGATGAAGATTTTAGGCACTCGTGAAGCTTGGAAGCAACATGAAAATGGCGTGATGGGCAAAGGGCGTGTCAAGCTATTAAAAATAATTTGCTCAATATAGGTCAATTGCAAGAGAAAGGCCTAGCTATTGTAATTCAAGGCGAAGCTTGCAAAGTCTATCACAAGACAAGAGGTCTTATCATGCAAATACATGACAACAAATCGTATGTTTGGGGTGCTTTCACATGTAGGCGACGAACAATCAAATTGTCTCACACTACGACGAGGACATCAGCGAACTATGGCATCAAAGGTACGGTCACTTGAGTCATAAGAATCTCGTGCTTTGCCACACAAAAATTTAGTGAAGGGGCCTTCAACTTAAGACTACAAGTCGCATGGTTGGAAAACAACATAGAGATGCCATACCTAAGAAAAGCAAATGGAGAGCTTCAAAGAGGCTTTAGCTTATACATGCTGTCCTGTGGTCCCATAACTCTAGCTTTGAACAAAGGGAAAGAGGTACATGTTAAGTTTTATTGATGACTATAGTAGGAGGATATGTGTGTATTTTCTTCTGAAAAAATGAGGCCTTTGCAATGTTTAAAGTATTTAAAAACTATGTTGAAAAGGAGCTAGGTCTGTATATATGTTGCTTGAGAACGATAGGGGTGGGGAGTTCACGTCAAATGAATTCAAAGAGTTTTATATTACTCATGGGATCAAAAGAATTTACGCGCCGCAGGAAAATAGAGTCACGGAGTGTAAGAATCGTACTATAATGAATATGGTACGATGCTTACTCACGTAAAAGAAAATACCAAATTCTTTTGGTCGAAGCTATGAGATTGACGGTCCATGTTCTTAATGTAAGTCCTATAGTAGCTGTGGAAAACAAGACACCGTAGCCGGAGTGGTGTGACGCCCAATGTTGATTATTTGAGTGTTCGATGTATAGGTCATGTGCATGTTTCGATGTCCAGAGAACAAAACTTGATGACAAAAGCTTCAAAGCCATTTTTCTTGGTGTCGTGACGAGTCCAAGGCTTTTAGGCTGATCCAATTACAAAGAAAGTAGTGACAGCAGAGATGTTGTGTTTGATGAGGCGTTGTTCGGATTGGAGTGAAAAAAACTGATTTGGAAGTACTTATTTGGGGCGAGAATGAAGAGCAAGAAAGTGTATGAGAAGATGATGGTGACAGTAAAGCAGATGAAGAGCAAAATGAAGTGAAGTTGAAGGTGACATGAAGAAGATGAAGAGAAATGAAGTCAAGTTGGCAAGAATGAAGCAAATACTAATAGCAGTAATACTCTTGGAAATTCACCGAAGAAGCCTCAAGAAAGAAGAGTTACAAGGCCTCCAACATTGATGAGAGACTACGAGAGTGGGGAAGGTTTGTCCAAGAAGAAGATATAGAACTTTTCTATGTTGTTACGTAACTTTGTTATTTAGTGAGGATCCTACGAAGTTATAAAGAGGCTGCATTGAGTCTTAAATGGAGAAAAGCAATTGATGTGGAAATTATAGCCATAGTGCAAAACAAAACATGGGAGCTAGTGGACTTACCAATTGGAGCAAAGAAGATTGGTGTGAAATGGGTATATAAAACAAAGTTTGATGAAAATGGGAAATTTGAAAAGTGTAAAGCACGGTTGGCAAAGGGCTACCAAAGCACGGTATTGATTTTAGTGAGGTGTTTGCTCCAAGTAGCATATTGGGATACAATCGAATGGCGCTAGCATGGCGGCTAAAAAGGATGCATCGTGTTTAAGCTTGATGTTAAAAGCGCCTTCTTGCATGGTGAATTAAGTGAAGAAGTTTATGTGGACCAACCTCTTGGTTACATAAAGGAAGGTAAGGAAGATAAAGTTTATAAACTTAAAAAGGAACTTTATGGCTTACGACGTGCACCAGGGCGTGTATAGCAAGATTGAAGAGTACTTTGTCAAGCAGCCTTACAAAGTGCGAGCTATGAGCACACACTATTTGTGAAAATTGCAAAAAAAGGTAAAATTTTGATTGTTAGTCTTTATGTTGACGATCTTTTTATTGGAAATGATTATGTTATGATTGAGAATTTTAAGAAGTCAATGATGCATAAGTTTGAAATGACGGATTTGGGAAAAATGAAATACTCTCGGAGTTGAGGTTAAGCAAGGCGTGGGGATACATTTATGTCAAAGTAAATATGCTAAGGAGGTACTACGCATTCGGAATGACGAAGAGTAATTCATGAGGAATCTAATTGTGTCCGGTTCAAAATTCGAAGGAAGGAGCCGAGAGGTTGATGGAACTCGTATAAGCAACTTGTTGGCGACCTTATGTATTTGACTACTACTAGACCTGATCTTATGTATGTAGTTTCTCTTATTAATCGTTTATGGCTCATCCAAAAGAAGAACATTGAAGCGGCAATTAAAAGGGTTATCTCAAAGGAACCTGTTGATATGAGAGTATACTATAGAAGAGAAGTACTTGATGATTTGGTGGGATATTGTGATAGTGATTATGCCGGCAATGTTGATGATTCTCGGTACCAATGGTTTTGTGTTCATGTTAAGCTTGGCGTGGTTGGTCTTCACGGAAAGTTCATTGTGACATTGTCGACTACGGCGAGTAGTATGTCTTGCTGCGGCTTACGTATGTGTGTTTAGATGCAGAGAGTTCGAATAATCTTGGCTATGATCATTCAAGTGTGTTACTTTATTTTGTGATTATACTTCTACAATTAAATTGGCCAAGAATCTTGTGTTTCATGGTAGAACCAAACACATCAATGTGAGATTTCATTTCATTCGAGATCTTACAAAGGATGGTGTTATGAAACCGAAATTTTGTGGGAGTAGTGAGCGCCTATACATATTCACAAAGCCCTGAAGCTAGCAAAGCATTTGAAAGGCTTCGAAATTGCTTGAGTTGTGGCCAAAGGAAATAACCGAAGGCTGCAGCAGCCTTCAGCTTTAGGGAGGAATTGTTAGGATACTTAGAAGTTTCTGTTAGTCAAAGTTTGTTAACTAAACTCATATACTTTAGGAGAGTTAGAGAGTCAGTCAAGTTTGTTACTAGTTAGACCAAGTCCTTAGCTAATTCATCATAATCTTAGGGCTGTTGAGATATGATTTTCATTTTTGAATTTCTTGTATTTTCGTGGCTATTTAAAGCCGCTTTGATGGTAAAACATGCAATCACTTAGCCGAGCTTGTGATTTTCAACACATCCAACCCCTTCCCTCCCATCCACCATGGCTGCCACCACCATTTGTGAATCCAGGTTCTTATATTCTCTCTCTCTCTCTCTCTCTTCATCTTCCATTCCATCCAAAGAAGACACAATCAAATGTTATCCAAATCCACAATAATTCTTCTCAAAATCCCCAATTCCAAGAACCCTTAATCCAGTCGTGCTTGCTAAAAAAAAATTGGGTTTCCTCTAATTTTCTTCAAATTTCCTTAAATATCCAAATTCAAACTTAAATTCGATCCTTAAAAGAACTGGGCTTTCTTCAAAATTTTTGAAATATTAAATAAAAAAAAAAGTCTGATTTGGTATGTAATCTCTCCATGTACATTCACAACTGAAGGTGTGTAAGATAATAAAAAAAAAAAGGGCTGGATGCCTCACCTTTAATCGTTCCACTCCTTCGCTCTCATCTCGTCTTCATCCACATCCCTACTCCCGATCTCTTTTCCTACTCGGTCACTTCAACTCCCTTTGTCCCGGATCTAGTCAATCAAAGATCTTGAACCACAAATGAAATGCTTCGGCATGCCAAAGCAAGGTAAGCGATCGACTCAATTCTCTTTTCCAAAGTCAAATGCAAATGATGGAGTGGTTGAAGGCTAAAGTCACCGTGCTCCAAGTGCCGCCGTAGACGGTGGTGTTTAGATTGTGCAATTGCTACCTTCGTTTCAAAATAATTATTGTTTTAGTAATTTAAACCCAGATTAAGAAAACTTACATAAAAATTGATATACCCTTATTTAAGTTTATTTATTGTAAATAAGTTGGATGAGTATTTTATTTTTATTACCTTTTAGACTTAAATAATTTTTGGTCCCTCCGCTTTAATGATTCCATGTGTTTGGTCCCCTTTGAAACAATTCATTCGGTCACTCGATTTGCATTTCTTTTGCGAGATTCCCCTTCATGCCATTAACATTAAATTTTTCGTCTAATTTATAATAAAATGCTCAAACTACCCTTACTAAGTTTGGGACCAAAAAATAATTGAAAGGAAAAATAACTTCATAGATTAGTTTTATTTTTAATAACTAATTAAAATTTTGTAATTATAAAATCAAAATTTGGTCAAATTAATAAAAAGTGAAATTATATCTCTTTAATTGTAATATTTCTTCCATGATTTCTGAATTTTAGATTCACTTCCACCAAAGTCTCCGCCTTGCATAGCCAAATCATGAGCGTTGAAATCCAATCAAACAACCCAAAACCACCGCCCACCACTATGACCATCGCTAGTCCATCCACCAAAACCTTCTACTAGAACTCGATAACCAATTTCACCATTTCTTGACAAACCCATCAATTAAAGAAGTGTAAGAAACATCTCTGCTAGGCATTTCATTGAACAGCTAGATGACTTTCTCAATTTCTCATGCACCCATTAATCATTGTATTCCAAGTCACCTTTCCCTTTCTACTTCTATTCAAATTCAAGCAACCTCTAGTGGCAGCAGCTGAGGCGTGATGAGAGCGAAAGCTAAGGTGGCGGCCTTGGACCGCTACTAGTACCAAAATTAAAGGGCTTAGGGGTGGAATTTTTGTAGAAATCGGCGACGTGTTATCGTTAATGAATCAAAATCAACCATTCTATCACGATGTCGTTATTGTTATTATTATTGTTGACCGACGTAGGGCTCGCCTCTCTTATGAGAGTGTCAAATTCAAGGTCGCTTGGGGCTTTTACGGTTCTTCACCGGTTCGGGTTCGCCGATGTCTTCGCCCATGTCGCCGTCTTCATCATCGTGAGATAGAGAAGGGCTATTCCGATTCTTTCTTCCTTGAGTTCATTGACATCTAGGGTTAATCTTGCCAAGATTTTGTCAAGGTCTACCGTTAATCTTCAAGTTTTGTGAATAAGCCGGATTGAAATTAGTTAGAATGTTTGATTGAATGAAGTCTAAGAAGGATTTTAGAGGTAAAGATTGATCGAGATTCGAGACTCAAAGTGGAATTGGAACTTGGATGCCAAAGAGACTCAAGATGACTGTTCTTAGTGTCAACAAAGTGGTGCACCGTCCAGACTCCTTCCAAATGTTCCATTTTTTTGAATTCTCAAGGTTTAAAAAATAAAATAAAATCACGTAATATGCTTTGGCCTTTGGATTTGCATTTTGCCGGTTTGGGCCACAGCTTAGGTAGACAGTGGTAGTAATGTACAATATTTTTGTTTCAACTATATATATACTAATACTATAATAGTCCAAATAATTTTGAGCTCTCTCACTGGGCCCAGTATTATGGTGCCCAAACGCCTTGCCTTGGGCCGCCGATCATTACACCCATTTTATTAAGTGCGATAATTTAAACATCCGAGTTACTTATTGTATAGAATAAGACGCCCCCAAATTTCTTTTACATAAAAAGAACCCAAAAAGTATGTATATAACTCAAAATACGCATAATGATAGAAAGTATCAAATTCATGGTTATCATAACAAATGTGAAGGGTAGGTTGGCCATACCAAAGGTAGAGGCGACCATATATACCCGCATCTTAACATTTTTAAATATCTTTAAGAACAATAAAATTTTGAATCTTATTCTCATCTCATATTATTATAATGGTACTCCACGTGCTATTTTATTTCGCTTGAAATAGTTTATATATTGAATTATGGAGTTTGCTTAGTTGATATCTAGATTATAAATAACATTTCTATACTAAAATATCATCCTAATTGAATTTCTCACATCCTCCATCGTAATGATGAAAATGTTCCTTTGACTCGCACATGCATTGTAATGTGGCATTATCTCATGTAAAACACTTAGTACAAATAAAATTAAGCATCAACAGAGTGTCGCAATTCAAATTTCGTAATAATGAAAAGGTTCCTGATGACACACGCATTGTAAAGTGGCAGTACTACTCCACATTACTGTTGGATTATTTAGAGTTAATTATAAATATACAAATATTCAAATGAGTTTATTAAATAATTATGATTGGGTATGGTATATCATAATTATTAAATAAAAATATTTATAGAAAATTTAAAGTTAAAGGACACATCATTTAAAGTAATATGACTCTTCAAATATTGTCTCTTGCAAAAGACATATATTTGAAAGTAAAAGATACATCCTTTTAAAAGGATGTATCATTTGAAAATGTGTCTTTTAGAAAAGGCATCTCTTCATTCAAAGTGGTGTAGTTATTTCTATAAATAGGAGTGACTTTCATTCATTTGAGATTATATATTAATCAATTTACAAGCCTTGCAAACGAGAAAAATTCTGCAGATTTTCTCTTTGCAAAATACACAAAATACACCAAACAGATTCCTAAGTGACTATAATTGAAAGAGCAACAATTATAGTTGATTCTTCTTTGTATCTCAAAAGTAATTTCGTGGTAACCCGGTGCTCTAAGTAGGGGCGAAATATTACTTTTAGGAAAGTGTGATCCACGCCTAGAAGAAACATCAAGTTTTGTCATATCCATCACAATTCCCTACATATTGATCTAACAATCTAAAAGTAATATTTTTCAATTTGTGATGGCTACAATTGTGATATGGCGACCAACTTTCATAAGTTGGACAAGTTTGAAGGTGTCGGATTTCGCCGCTGGCAAAGAAGATGACACTTCTTTCTTTCGCGCCAATGTTGCTTACGCGCTAAGCACACCCAAAAACGAAGAAAAGGAGGATGAAACATTGGAGGAAACCCTTAAAAAGAAACAAGTGGGAGAATGGCGACTACGCTTTGTCGGTCACATACTTAATGGCATGACGGATGCTTTGTTCGATATTTATCAATTTGTGGAATCCAAAGGAGTTATGGGATATGCTTGAATCAAAGTACATGGTCAAGATGCATCAAGTAAGAAATTTTTTTAGTAATTTTAATAATTATAAAATGGTTGATGCTAGATCTATCATGGAGCAATTCCATGAAATTCAAAGAATTGTGAGCTGACTTTAAACAACATGATATCAAGATGGATGAAACTTTTACCGCTTCCATAATTGATAAATTACCTCCTTATTGGAAGGATGTTAGAAATTCTTTGAAACATAAGAAGGATAATATGAATATCGAACAATTGGCAACTCATCTTACGATAGAAGAGGGTATCCGCGTGCAAGATGAAGGAAAGGATAATTTAAACCTTCTTCTTCTACTATTAACATGGTAGAAGATGGGAAAGCCAATGGAAAGGGCAAGAAACGCAATTCGAGAATCCATCAATGGCCAATTTGGCAAAAAGGCAAAGATTCAAAATAAAGGAAATTGTTTTGAATGCAACAAACCCTGGTCACTTCAAGAAAGATTGTTCCATATGGAAACGAAGATGGCTAAGGGTCAAAAGAAAAGTGGTCATGAGTCTAGTCATGATCAAACCTTTGAAGGTAAAAGTGCACAATTTATTTTGAATTTAAATTAACTTTATTGCAATGATTTCGAAATTAATTGTGTACGTGTGATGAAGATGCCTCATGGTGGATTGATTCGGAGCATCGAGACATGTATGTAAACCGCCATTTGTTCAAGACATTAAAAATCTGAAGATGGAAATGTTCTCTACATGGGCAATAGTTCTACCGCAAGATCCAAGGGATAGGACAAGTAGAATTATTGTTTTCTTCCTCGAAAAACTCTTATTATCAAAGATGTATTGTGCTCTCGAAATTAGGAGAAATTTAGTCTCTGGTAGTCTCTTGAATCGATTTGGTTTCAAAATGGTATTTGAAGTTTAACAAATTTGTATTATCTAAAGGTGGTAATTTTGTTGGTTTAGGTTATCTTTGTAATGGCATGTTCAATTAAGTATTAATAAAGTTAATAGTTCTATTTACTTTATTGATTGTGATTCTTCTTGTGGCATTTTCGCTTTGGACATGTGAATTATAGAAAATTGTATGATATGTCTAAATTAGGATTAATACCCTCATTTAACATGAATTTAGAGAAATGTAGAA
>JACONP010000218.1:0-16924 GCA_016624345.1 Platycodon grandiflorus
TGAACTCATGTAGGCATATTTTCGGAAGTTGCTTGTAACAAACACCTTCCCCAAGCCAAAAACAAATTTAAAAAGGCAAAATTAAAGTGAAAACACGAATTTGCCTTTATCAGTACGACTCAGAATTATAAAAATCTGTGACTCGTTAAGAAAACAGAGGAATCAACAATGTTGCAAGAAAATGCATCATCGCTTCTCTGGGGCAATACATCAAATAGATTACGGCATGGGCACATGTCAAATCAATCAAAAACCACGAGGAGAAGATAATGGGAATACAAAAATAAAATAAAATCAAACAAAACTACAAATTAAAGATCATCAAAATTGCAAAATTGGTTTGAGAAAAGAAATGTACATAAAAAGTAGTTGAGGATTCAGTTGATTGCATGTAGATCAAAATCATCTAAATATATATCTACTTCTTGAATTTCTTCCACAATTTCCTAATTAGATTATCAGACTCCTTTATAGTGGCAAACCTCAATAACTATAAGTCAATCATGTCACACGTCCTCTTAATTCTTAGTGATATTTCTTGTCTATCTGTCAACATTCATAAGTTATAGCTTGTTCACATCAGCGTCTCGGGTATTTTGATTGTGACATCTTGTTCACTTCAGATCTAAAATAAATTTTCTCGCTGCTACCTTCTTCTTTGTTACCTTATTTTTCTTACGATTATTCATCTAAATCACTCAACCTGCCTTCGTAAAGCTGAGTGCTCTGGTGCCTTCCTTGATGTTTAACTTTTTTAGCAGAATCGTACATCCTTAGCACGGTATGAGGCATCACAAGTGTGAGGTCCCATCTTCAATCTCTTTCAGGCCCGTCACGGCAGAAAAAAGAGAGCATTATATTGTTTCAGTTGGCTTGGTATGACTCACTTTGCTTTGCTTTAGTCATTGACAACTCAGCTCGGTGATTAATCTGCTGCTTTGAGGAATTCTTTTACATTTTAAAGAAAGAATTATTTCTCAAGAACTGGGGTGCTCATATTCTTCTTACTGAAATTCAACTCACATTGCATTTGAACCTAAGTACATACACGATACTCTAACTACACAATATTCACACCGTGTGTATGTTTTTTCGATTGGCAAATTAAAGAAATAATTTCGTTATATATGAAATGCGTATGCATAGATTACATCTACGTACAAACATATAGTGATATTGATACATCCTAATAAACAACGTAGCACTAGCACCTGTTTGTCAACTTAGTTCCAATCACATGCATGCCAATCTAAGCAAATCCAAACAACAAGTATGGCCCTATGTCAAGGTGAAGAAAATCATCAGAATCAGGTCTTGGCTGCAAGACCTTCTTTGATCTTCTCAATGGTAGCCACATCAGTCTAGATTCTGTTGCCTTAACTGTAGTGACATTTGTCGGGGCTCGAACTATTCCACGCATGGGGTAGGTAAAGAAATTCCCATCAACTGTAGCGACATTTGGTGGGAGCTGTATGAAGTCGAGTAAGATGTCTGGATCAGCTGCATGCGCCATCAAAAAGGATGTGAAAAGCCGGCATAAATAAGAACAAGAACAAGCTTTATGAAGACCGAAGCCATTGATATCGCTCGTATTTTGCGAGACAAGTTGTTTGTGATGAGTTTAACTAGCTAACTTTAGGATCGAAGCAATTTATTAGGATTCACGATGTATAGTTGGTGGAGAAACCATTGTCTCGACTTGTCCATTGCAGGGTAAAGGACAACTAGTAAAGATAGTGAATTGACAAGAACAGATTATTAAGGACAACCATTAAAGTTGACTTGTCCATTGTCTCGACGTTATTGCCTATGGAGATCAAAATTCTCATGTTTCTTTAATACTCTCGTCTACAAATTATTATCTTGTTTATTTCGATGCAGCGAATTAAGAAAAATCAATTGACTTGATTATTAATATTAGAATTCATTTGTTTGTGCATTTTGGCCAAGCATCGGGTTAAAACGAACATTTAACTTAGCATTTCAATCTTTGCGTTTTCAAAACAATTGCGTTTTAAAACGTTGAAATTCCTAACTTTTTCTCAAAACACAGATTTTAAAACACAGTAGGGAGCAAAAAGTTGCGTTTGACATTATATCCCAAACACATTTATAAAGAAAAAAACCGCATTTTAAATAATATGCGTTTTAGAAACGCTGCATTTTCTAAACACTGCGTTTTCAAAACGCTACACCAAACGGGCTCTTCGTATAGTGTATTGTTTCCTTTAATGCCCATGCATGTGGTCCATAATTAAAGTAGGAAGAAAATTAAGGGTAAGATGGTAAAAGTGAAGTCTAAAAGGAAAGTTTTAAACAAGACAATTATTTAAGGACGGAAAAAAAAGGAAAGAAAGACAATAATTTTGGGACGGAGGGAGTACATGTCAATCAATCATTGAAAAATTATGCTTTAATTTTCATAACTTTTTATCTTTTCTACTTGTGTTGTAACCATTTTATTTGTGTTTACATATTTTTGTAATTATGATCATATATATCTTTTAATTATTAATTTTTTTTAAACGTGAACTCGTTGGGTGGAACGGAAAGAGTATTTGACTTCTTGTGATTTTTCTAGAATACCCTCAAATTATTATTTAGTGATCGGAACCATACGTTTTCTATCTCACAACTTAAAAGAATATCATAAATATTTGACTTTACAAAACTTTTTAAAAAGAAAAAAGAATAAAAAATTTATTTTAATACGTCTCAAAATAAAACAAAAGATATATACTGGCCTTGGGACGGCGGACCAAATTCTATATTTGAAATTGTACATAGACTTATTTTCGCATAATATTCACCGCTCCAATTATTTCGTTGCTTGCAAAGAGCCTCTCGCCAGTCAAGTCAACGGACATTTGTTATAGATCGGGCTTTTGGGTACAGAGATTGGGCTTTCGGGTACAGAGATACTAGAGTTAAGCTAGGTGGTATTCTTTCAGTCTGTTTTGGGTGAGTTATGTTATATGACCTTTTAATTTTTTTGTTAATTTTCCAAATAGCCCCCAAACCCTAACTACTCTTAACCTTCCCTCTCGCCTCTGCGGCGTCCTCTCTCTCTCTACGCCATCTCCGCCTCTCACCGTCATTCTCTCCCTGCTGTCCTCGCCTCCTCCTCCTTCACAATACCATATCCCCGTCATCCTTTGTCTTAACCGCCATCGTTCTACGCCTCCTTCGCCATTTCCGTTGAGGTATTCGATTAATCGACCTTAATCGACCTATGAGTTGATTAACTCATGGTCGTTTTGAGTCATTTTGATCGACTCATTGAGTCGTTTAACCGACTCTTGAGTCGATTAATCGACTCGATAAGGGTATTTTGGATTTATGGATGAAAAGTGGCCATAAAAGATGTTTTTGAGTAAGTAAGACTTTTATGAATTTTACGGATTTGACATGATCATTTATGAAGAAATCCCGTTAAGCTAGACTATATATAATGATGCAGTAAAACGAAAGCTATCTACCTTTTTACCCTAATCTTTCAAGTCCGCAGGTTAACCCTAATCTCTCTCGCTCTCTCTCTCTATCTACCTTTTCACCCTAATCTTTCAAGTCCGCAGGTTAACCCTAATCTCTCTCTCTCAAACTAGCTCGTGGTGTGTTCTTATGATTCTTTTTATGAGATATAAGCTTACAAACTATTTGGTTTCCAAGTCACTAGTTCATAGTATGCTTTTAACCTTTTATAACCTGTAGATGATTATAAATATTTTCTCATTACTTTGATGATTTTGATCTACATGCAAATTTATTCACAGCTAGTATTGATTCTGTGACCTAGTTTTTCTTTCGTTTATAGATACTTTGAACGACTGTTCTAGTAATTTATCTTGAACTGATTCAAGGGTTTTGTTTGTTCCCTTCTTATGAAAAAATCAGCCATAATTGTCTACGGAGAGAAAGGAGTAACTCAGCGTAATAAACATGGCATCACCACTTGGAAGGCTTCCTTATTCTTCAATATGTAGAATTAATAGCAGAGGTGTCGGATATAGTTTGTATTCACTACGTTGCCTGGTTTGAAGCCTTGGGAGGTCTCATACGAGATTTGACAGTATTGGGTACAATTACACAACTCATTAGGCTCATAACTGCATATGATGGATGCTAGGAGGAATTTGTTCTTTTAGTATATGTGCAAATAGCAGTATCTGAATATTGAATCTCATTTTCATTCTTTCTTTCTTGGGTGTAACTATAGGTGGACAGGCAGCATGAGAAAGCAATAAGAAAGAGTATGACTACCCAATCTGATGGAAGCTGCGGTTACGAACTACAGAAAAGACTTTACGAACTAAAGACAAGACCCTTCGAACCGTATGAACCTTACAAACTAGAGGAAAGATTCTCAGAACCGTATAATCCTCTTCCTAAAATAAATACTAACCTGAAACTTATTGCAAATATTCTTCAATTCTGAAAAATGCGTGGCGGATTTTCTAGTCATAATATCATTTGCTCTCCGTTATCACTTAATTTCGTAATGAACATGGTGGCTGTGGGATCAAAGGGAGACACGCTACAGCAGCTTTTGAGTTTTATTGGGTCAAGTAGCTTGGAGGATGTTAATATCATGTCTTCAAGAATAATGGAAGTTGCGTCACAGACAAGCAGCGGCGGACCTGACATCTCCTTCGCGAATGGTGTGTGGGTGAATAAAAATTCCCACTAAAACCTTCTTATAATGAGGTTATTAGCAATACTTACAAGGCTGAAGTGAAAAATGTTGATATGAAAAAGGTACATACTATTAATCTTTCCTAACTGTCAAAATTTTAATTTCATGGGTATTCATATAATGTTGCTATCATTGTCTTTTGTTACACCTATGGGGGCATGGAAAGGGATCAGGCGTGAGTGCTAATGCTTTCTGAAGACGCATACATGTCTACCACTGAGTCACCCGTTAGGGGTTATGAGTACTTATAAATGTTGAAAAAATCTCAGCACCAGAATTCTGAAGCTTTTATGTGGTTATCTTTTTTATGCTATGTTTAGTAGAAATAAGGAAGGACTAATTTTTTCATTGTCGAGTGTAAAAGAGTACGGGTGTCATTCCCTCCAAGACCGCCACATTCTCTCCGCACAAGTATGAGCTGAAAAGGGAAAGAAAATGCGTGCAGTCTTCTATGAACTCTTGAAATACTTTCCTTCCTTTTCATTGTATCATCAAAGCATTAGATTGGTATACTATTTATTGGCATCCAAAACGTTTCTCTTTTTACGCTAATCAATGTAATGTGTGTTTCCTAAGGCTGTTGAAGAAGTGAATTCATGGGTTGACAAGAAAACAAAAGGACTCATAAAGGATATTCTCAGTCATGGATCTCTAGATGACTATACAGTGGTCATCCTTGGGAGTGCTCTCTACTTCAAAGGAGTTTGGTCTAAAGGATTTGATACAAGAAGGACCCAACACAGAGATTTCCATCTTCTTAGTGGAAATACTGTCTCCGTTCCCTTCATGACCAGCTCTAAAAATTATCTTTATGGAGATTTTGATTATTTCAAGGTCCTAAAAATCCCGTATCAGAGAGGCAGCGACACAAGGCAGTTCTCTATGTACTTTTTACTGCCTCACGAGATTGATGGACTCCAAAACCTCTTAGAGAAAATAATTTCGAATCCTGAGCTCTTACACCTAGAGTTTGCACCAAGGGAAGTAACACTCAATAATTTTTGGATACCAAAATTTAAATTCTTATACGAGTTTGAAGCTCAAAGGGAAATGCAACATCTCGGACTAACGTTGCCTTTTGATGATAATTGCAATGATATTACAGAAATGGTGCATACCAGGCCTCAAGATAATGTCTACGTCTCAAAGGTAATTCACAAAGCTGTAATCGAAGTAGATGAGAAAGGCACAGAGGCTGCTGCTGCTCTGCGATCTAATATTTGTTACCGTGCTCGTGGCACATATGTTGAAAGATATGAGTTTGTAGCTGACCATCCTTTCTTGTTCATGATTAGGGAAGAGATGACAGGGGCAATTCTTTTTGTTGGAACTGTTGTCAATCCCCTCAAGAACAAATGATATGTTTTCTTAATCAATCTAAACCAATAAGTAGTTTGTGTTTGATTTTTCACTTTACTTGTGTTTAGTTTAGCATATGCATTTACAGTACTTATACGCTTAATTTCAGAAAAACAAACATATTTTCTCAATACATTATGAGATATTTTCAACTTTGATGTCAAATGCATAAACACACGTCGAGCACATATGACTCAATTTCCTAAGAATGATCCACGTTCTATTCTCATCTTCTTGGCATGTACTTGTTCTTGCCCTCTTTTGTCTTCACAAACAGTTATCGAATGATTCAAAGATTGAACTAGTCTTTTTCTTCCACACATATTATTTTCATAATGCTTTGCTGGAGAACACATTTCATAATGTCATCACCAAAGTACCCTAAAATCACGCGCGCAATGCCCTCTAGAAGTCTAAGCATCTCTTTTTGACGGAAGCTGGTTCTTCGTTGTTCTTTTTGAGGTGAAGTTTGGTTCTCCAGAAGTAAGTTTGGTTTTTCTTTAGGGTGGGAGGCTCATTCTTGACAATACTTTTTCCGACAGCAAAGCCCTAGGGAAAAAGAAAGAACAAGAAGTGAATAAATAGATGAAGAAAAATGAAATAATTTCCACTGCCAAGGATGAGTACACCTTTTCCATTTGTGTTTGGGTTACAGTTACATGTTAATTGTTTGCAAATAATAACTATTTTATCTGGGCTTGCAATAAAATAGTACTCCCTCCGTCCCTAAATTATTGTCTTCATTTCCTTTTTCGTCCGTCCTAAAATAATTGTCTTGTTTGAAACTTTCTTTTTAGAACATCACTTTTACTATTTTACCCTTACTTTTTCTTCCTACTTTAATTATGGGCCATATACACATAGGCATTAAAGGAAACAACACACTTTTTCAATACTATTCCAATATTAATAATCAAGTCAATTGAATTTTCTTAATCCGTGGTCAACCCAGACAATAATTTAAGGACGGAGGGAGTAACAATTTTATCTGCACTAACTTTCAATCTTTAGATAGCAAAGTCCTGGCAAAAAGAATGAACAAAAAAAGAAGAAACAAGTATTTCCGCTACAAAGATTTTAACCTGGATGAATAGACCTCTTCCATGTCAATTCTTCACAAAAGATATATTCTCCCGTTCCAACTAAAGAGTCGATTTCCTATTTAAAAGTCATCATGTGACTAAATTAAGAATATTATGGTTAACAGCTTTCTGACTTTGTAAAAATTTAATTAAGTTGACAAAAAATAAAATTAAATTAAAGTAGACTATTTGACAGAAACGAAGTGAGTATTTTATTATTGTTGATTAGCAATGGATCTCCCAATAGATTGTTATTCCAGTTCTTGGCCCTTTGTTAATAGAGCTAGATGGTAAGCCTGTTTGAATTTGAACTTAGGGTCCGTTTGGATACATCGGATTAGAATTGAATTAGAATCACAATTATAAAGAATTAGATTTCAACATATTCGAATTATATGAAGCTTCAATACTATTGTTTGGCTAATCTGTGGAATTTCATTAGATTTGATTCATAATTTCAATTTTATTGTTTGGATACTCAACTAGTTTCGTGGAAATTGATTTGCATCTTTTATATACTTTTTCACTTGTATTCCATTTTCAAATAATAAGAAATGGACCAAACAAGTTTAAACTACAATGAAAATCAAAAATCAACAAGATTTAATACTAAACCATCTTCTGAATAACTAAAGTTACTACGTTCAATAAGTTTAAGCAATTATAAAAATAAAGCAACACTTAATACTAAATCATCCTTAAAACAACTAAAGTTACTACATTCAACAAGTTTAAGCAACCTTGAAAATAAAGTAACACGTAATTTTGAAGGAACCATGCAATTACACCACTACAGAAGATCAAGTTGGATCAAAACATACTCTCTTCAACTCGTTTGGAAGGCATGCCAATGTTTCAAATTTCCTTTTGGGACAAGGAATAGATGAAGATGAGGCATTAAACTTGCCTTCGGTTGTCCCAATGGTCTCCTCTAAGTCAACAGACTTGTGGTTCACTTCCATTTCTAATTCTGCTTCTGCTGCTGTTTGAGCACCCTCACCGTTAGTCGTCTTGAGCAAACAATTGGCAAATGTCTTCTCAATTGTCAATAACAATTCTTGACCTATAAGGGGCAGCATCAGGATGAACCTAAATAAGAACAAAAAAAATTAAAGTCACCAATAATACTACTAGACATGTGTATACCTAAGAAATTAAGAGAATCTGCATAAAACAATTAAAGTCAAAAATCTTTCCTCAAATCCACAAAGATGACAACCTTCCAGCGGTAAAACAAGATGGGCATATCAAACTGAACCAACAAAATCCAAAATTTCACAAAACCTCAAAGAAATCACATCGATAGTAAAAAATAAAGAAATAACATAGACTCTATCCAGGGGGTTCACATACACTAAATAGTAAATATAGCTAAATAATAATAACAACAGAACATGATAAAAATCACATCTTATAGCCAATAGCATCATTACACATGCAACAAAATCATGCTCCATAACTCTACTAAACCTTCGAAAAGAACAACAGCATGGGTAATTTAAACTTCAAACTAAGCCAACCAAACAACAAACAAGCAAAATTTCATAAAACCCATCAAGGAAATCATTTGTAATAAGAAATCAAAAATAAATTAGAGTCATATCAAGAGGTCCGCACACACTAAATAATTCAGATAGCAAAGCAGAATAAAAATTCTAGCTTCTTACAATTTGGAAATGATTATTAGAAAGGGGCTATTTCATGGATGGACACATTCCCAAATTGCATTGCTCGATTGTAACAGGTAGCCGAAGAGAAATATGCTTTCAAATTGGAGACGATTCATGAACATTAGTGGATGAAGTGAAGAGTCAATATAATCATGGTTGCAAGTCTACAATGCTATTCTCAATTATGTACAAAGGGGCTATTTCATGCAGCAACTACAGATAATTCAACCATGAGCATCATCTTAAATGACTAGATTTTGATTGTTGATTTGAAAACTATAAGCACAGAGTGAATTGAATTGAAAAGGGCAGATCGCAGGATTGTTCAGCTCCAACATATAAACCGAAACTTGGATAGATGCATCAACCATCTCTTTAAAATCTGTTATTGTTCCTTTTCTTCCATATCACCATCACTCATGAGTGGACCCTCAACTTCGCTCCCACTACACGAACCATCTTTGTCAAGAAATTTATCCTTGTCTCCTGACGAATCCAAATGACCAAACAAGTCGTATCTCTAAAACTTCACCTGCTTTTTCTTCCCAGTACCTCTCCCTTTTTTCCGTTTAAAGTAAAGTAGCGCTTGCCTTTACTCCCCTATCTTTCCATGTAAACTTCACCTGCGTAAAGGCAAGTGCTACTTTATAAAGCCTCCAATTTCTAATATGCTTCTCAAACTCCTTCAAAAATTACGCTTGTCTGGACTATAGAAATCCTTTTTCATTATGAAGAGATGGGTGCTCAACCAGGCAAGGTAGCATTCATGAAAGCCAAAAAGGGACACTTGCTGTAATTGTGTGTGTGTGTGTGTGTAAATAAGTTGGATGAACAAAACTATGAATTTTGTGGGTTTGATTTACTAAAAATGATATAATAGAATCTTGGAAAAGCTTTATGCAACCATTATGCAGATTTTTCCTTGGTCAAAAAATATATTACATTACATCAAGCTCAACCAACTTTTACCCCTAAATAATGAAGGCATGATAGACTTGTTTATTTTACCCCTCCCCTCCTTCATTCTACAATCTCATCTCCAGTTTTGGTTTTTTATCGGTCGTGTAAGCAAGAAAATTTTCAATGCTAGCTCCTTATAAACAAACATCAATCTCCATTCCCATCAAACAGAAAAAAACAAAAACCTTAGTCAATTTTCACCTAACCTCTACCTCCACCCAAAGTAAAATTGAGCAACAAAGTTCCCACGAAATGCATCCAACCCTCATCTCAAATCCTTGTTAATGGTATAATTCAAACCCAAATTATGATCCAAAGTGTATGTATATACATATTGACATAACATAATCGAACCAAATTATACAAACAAAAAATAAAACCATAAAACTAAACAAATGACCTACTTAATAAACTGGGTAAACTTCAAATCAAAAGGAAATAGAAACTCAAACAACTATGCAATATGAGAAACAAAAGGCACAACCAAACAAGTTTCAACTACAATGAAATCATACCTTATTAGCAGTCAAATCAAGAGATCGAGAGAGGTCGAGAGAAATCGAGAGATTGAGAGATCAAGAAATTGAGGGACCCAAGAAAGATCGAGAGATCCAGGGATTTAGGGATTGAGGGATCTCGAGATCTCACCCAATCAAGAGAGAAAGGGGAGAGAGATCACAGAGCTCTAATCCATTGGAAGCAGCTACGAAGATGGGAAGATCGACCACTGAGAAGTCATGCGAGAAGTGTGGGATGAAGATGGTGGAGATAAAGTCCACGTGAGTTTTGCGTTAAAATCTTGGAATTGATTTTGCAATTATCTACTTCTGGTACAGAATTGATTTTATGGAATTGGACCAAACAGAATTATAATTCAACTAGTTTTTGTGCCCGTGCCATAGGCACGACATCAATACGAAACCAAATCAACGTATGCTCGAAGTTTTATGTGGTCATAAGAAAGAAAGGATTGTAGGAGTTTGAGTCAAAGTAAATTAAGTTTGAATAAGAGCAAATTTGAGGGGGTTTTTTTTTCTTTTTTTTTCATTAACATTTAAGTTGTTATTATTATTATTATTTTGTTTGGTTTATTCTTCTTAAAGTAATAATTTAAAATTTATGCTTAAACTCAAGTGTCAAAAAAATACGTTTTTGGTTATTTGTTGAATAGAGGCCGAGAAGCTTTTTTGTGTTCGATTAAAAATCAAAAAAGAAAAGAGAAAATGAGAAATAAAGTATACGCGTGGGAATAGGAAAAAAGGGGAGAAGAAAGTGGGATGATTACTTTGTTTCTGAGAAAGAGAAGATTGTAATAACAACTTTTGAACATGTACTCAAGAGGTGAAAAAAAATATAACAACCTCAATCATTGATTGATGTGATGACTTTTCAACAATTTTTTGGTTAAGTTTTACCCTTTTTTAAAACATGGGACACGAAAACCTTGTTAATTAGTAGCTAAAATCCAACATGATAAACTTACATTTGTAAGAAAATGGTTAATTAGTAGCTAAACTGCAACATCTAGCAAACTTTGAACCCCTGTGTGCTTTGAGATCCCATATTAATGGTCTCTCTAAAAAACGGGCTTAGAGTTCTTAGTTTAATTAGGTATAGCAACTGTAACAAATAACACACTTGAAGGAGGCGAAGGATCATCTTTCGTGTTCATGTTGGCAGAGCTCTTCGCTCCCATTCATCCTGTCCATTCAGCTCCAAAACACAAAACTCGTCCATGTCCACCTAGTGTCTTTCTTGGATGCCAAAGAATCGAAACACGTTTAGGATATACAGTAGTGTAGCCTACTTAAAAAATTATACTATTTATGTCCAACACAAAAACAAAAGGAAAAATATAAATTAGACATGTATAATTAGAACAGTAATAAATTTTTTTCATTTGGTGTACATCAATAAGGGTATTTCAAATGTAAAAGAAACAATGATTTGCCAAAACTGATGTGTGTAGACATGTATAAATTACTCCTTTAAATCAGTATAAGGCTTGGAAAATTAAACGAATCATCATTGTACTATTTTAAATCAGTAAGAGGATTGCGGAAGTAACAACCATGACTATCAAATCCAAATTGTGAACGTAATCATGTTGAACCATGAAATTAATCCAAGTTTGGATTTGACAAAGATTAGAGATTATTCAATCTATTCATACAAAATAAGAACCATACCTCAAATGGATTGAGGGTAGTTTGTTCATCAAAGTCAAAGATTAACAGTGGCTCGGCATCACAGTATCCAGCTAACAAACCCAAAAAATAATTATAGTAATTTGAAGTTAAGTGGAACCTCCTGACATTATGGTCCTTTATAGTAAGCCACACTCAGTATAAACCCAATCCTAGAAGAATCAAGTTCCATATACAAACCACCACAGTGTCAATGCCGCACGGTGCGTAAGCACCAAAAGCACTATCTACCTGTGAGCAAATCTCATTTGCCACTGGCTGACAGTATCAAATCAATGGATCGAAACCCATCTTAATTCCTACCCAACAACAGTTCACCAATGTAGTAGACAAATTATACAAACATTGTTTCTTCTGGGTGACCAAGATTTAGGTATTTGACTAAACCACTCCAATTTTCCCTGCATTGAAACATTGTTCATTCTATGCTAAGAAACTGCTATTACAGTCACTTAATTGAACTTGAACTTTGTCTATAATTTTAACAATAGAAAGTTGATTTCATTCTTTATGAACAAAAAGGAAAAAGAAAAGGCTAAATTACCCAAATAATGAACAATTAAATGAGAATCCCAAACAAAAGTTAACATTGTTTCCTTGGCTTAAAGAATTTTCAAGAGCACATACTAACAAGTTTAACAGCCCCAAATCAAAACCCAGTCTTAAACAATTGCTATAAAGTTCAAAATTAACAATGTTGTGCCAAAAAAATAAAATAAAATAAAGTAAATTATACATTATATGAAGATCAACAAATATATGCAGATGAAGATGGTGGCTCGCCCGTGCAAATTGATGTTGCTCAAGTTAAAAATATGTAACGAAACAAATAGAAACACGTACTTGATTCGATCATATGATGAGCAATTGATGTTGCTGCTCGACGAAGACGGAGAATTACCCTAAAATTCAAGTACCCAATCACAGGAAATTGCAATAATTGATCCCAAAAAACCGAGATTTCAACATCTTGAACTCTTGTGTGTTGAGATAAATCGGACTTGGGAAGAATCAGATTGGGAGCTTGGAGAGAGCCGGGGGTTTTGAGGGAAGGAGACTCGGCAAAAGTGGAGACGCAAAAGGAGGAAGGAAAAGTCGTTGGCAGTAGGGAAGGGACTCGATTACAAAAATTAATTTCGAGTTGTGGAAGGAGTTTCGGTGAGAGACCAAGGTCGTAAGACGAAGGAGTCGCAGAAAGGAATGAGAGAATAATCGTAGCTTGCACGTGTAAATGTGAAATTTAATCTTTCCACAAGGAATTCGACTAAATTTAAGTACCCATTTGGTATAAGCACCAAAATCTACGGGGAATAGGTCAAATAAAATCTCAGGTCTTAGCTAAATTCAGTAATTAACAATACCAAAAAAAAATCGTCTAACTACATTTAACTATATATACATGATATAGCATATAACAAATCAAGAAAGATAGAGCAGTATACTTGAAGAAGCACGCACTTGGATGAATTTGCAATGATCTCTGAACTCTGTTAGTGTGTGTGGGAGAGAGAGAGACCATTGCCTGCTAGAGTTGACCTTGCAACAGCAAAAATAACAGCAATTACACCAATTACTGCTGCCAACCAAGCAACTATTTAAAAATATTTTTTCTCACTGTAGGACAGAGCAAGTAAAAAATCAAACCATAGCAGTAGTAGCTACAGATTCAGCAAGCACCCCCAATTCCCATTCTCGTCGTCACTTTCTTGCCTGTAAACCTCCTGCTCAAACACACACATACACACACACGCATTAAGTAATAGTTCATAATTTGACCTTCTATGATTATCTAAGCAATGTGAGCAGAATGTTGGCTTTTACCTGACTTTTCTAAAGCAGCTTTGCCAGGAACGGAGCAGGAAACCAAAATGCTTTTTCAATGCAGACTTTCCCTGTAATAATTTTAGAGAATGTGTCAGTGCTTGCTGGTAGGGTTGCAGCAAATAGATCGATTGAGGGAAAATTGTTATAAGAAGAAATAATTTGAACCTTGAAACTCATAGCATGCTCCTTTGAAGCTTCTTCTTCCTAAAGAAGTAGGTAAAATATACAATGTTAAAACAAACCAAAATGAGGAAAGAAATGAGGGAAGGGGAAGATGAAAGACCAAGTCTCAAATATACTTTGTCGTTTTGTACAGTTTAAATTAGCTTGATGTTACATTGAACTTGCCTTGGAGATGTTGCCAATAAATAAGAAAAATAATAAGTAACCCAACATAAATTGCAATTCCTATACCATAAGTAAATAACCAATCAGTGAAGAGATTATTTTTTTAAAAAAAAAGATAGAAAAGAGTAGCGAACACAAATTACAAAAGAAGAATTGATAGATGTATATATGCATTTATAGAGAGACCTATAATTGGGTATCATAAAAAAAAGAGATGTGTATCTTTGTTTACAGCGGGTATGGCAAGCAGCAACCTATTTTTTGTTGCGCACAGCGGAAGACTAGCAAACAAATTAACAGAGTATAATAGGATCAATCACAAAGAAGAGAGAGAGATTGGGGTCAACGGACTGACGAAATTTTATTAGAGGCTCACTCCTTGTCCCAACCTTTTAGGTATACAACTATTTATAAGAAAATAGAAAAACCCTAAACCGCCGTACGCTGATATTAACGCGCCGATAATGACTTACAAGATTTCCATGCGACGCCTCTATGCCGCATGGTTTCGTAAACTCGCGCACGCCTATGCGGCGATAGATTCCAAGATGCTACGCGATCCTATGCGTCCGCATGCCCTCTGAGGGCGCCTCGCCAGGCATCGAGCCATCACATCCAACATTTTTACTCTCAATAGGTAGCCTAAGGTGGATTCAAGAAGCAACCGATCCACCAAGAACAACAAAAATGATCCCCCATCTCTAAATCACATTAAAAATGTAATCGTTTTCAAAGAAAAACATACAATCCTAGCTAAACCCTTGTGCGATCCTTCTTCCAGATTCACCCTACAATCATTTACAGTATAGAGTAATGAAATACCCAGGAAATAATATAACTAAAATACTAAACATCCTAATTTTTTTTGGCAGTAGAAATATATAATATTTAGTACTATTGAATTAGAAAAAGGAAGTATAGGAATAGGTAAAGGTAAATGTCAAATAAATTAGAAAAATGAACCCACAAATTAAACCTCGAAGGTTCGAATGATGATAAATTTATTCCAATCACGCAAAGGAGAAGAAACACGCATTACAACAACAATTAGAGGAATAAAGAGAGCAAAGCACTAATAGAGAAAGAAGGTTGAAAAACCCAACAAAATCTAAAGCGCAAGTGTTGATGATAAAAGGAATGGGGGAGAATAAGAAAGCAATATATTTAAAGCTATGTCAAAGACCTTAATTTAGCGCCAAAGCTAAAGGGAAACTAAAACATTGAGCCCAAAATAAATGAGGAAAGAAAAGTAGCCGCCACCGAAGTCGACCGTCATCTTATTCCTCCATCCCCGATAAGCTCGCTTAGCGGCGTCCTCGGCATTTTCAGCAGCCCTAGATCTCTTCCTATTGCTTCACTGAGCCCGCAAACCATGATTGACATCAAGGTACGAGGCAGGAGGTAGAAGTAGCCGCCGTCGAAGTCCTCGGCACACCGCGAGCTACACGATTCTCATCAAAATACAAGTACAACAGCCCGGCCTTGGCACAGTTGTACTTCTTGATTATCCGCATCGAGGTCCGAAAAGGTATATCATCGACCTTGTAAGGATCATCGGTAGGGACTACCAGATCATCCAAATTAGCACCTCAGGAAAGCAGTAAATCCCTAACTTTACTAGGCAAGACGACCTTCAAATCGCCATCGTCGGTCTTGTAGATCGCATGCCCCTTTAATTTGTGGCCTGGCAAACATGGGACCCTGGTTGGCACGTTTAACCCTCATATTCACAGCAGGAGAACATGAGGAGGAAGAACTCAAAGTGGGAATGATTAAAGTTTTGAGGACACTACAACCTAAATGGCAAAACCCTAGAAGCAAGCTCGTAAGACAAGGAATACGAAGTTTCAAAATAAATCACAAAAACCACTGGGAATGGAAAGAAACAGAGTAGAAGGGAAAGGAAACTAACCTAAAGCTTGAAGAGGTGAGGAAATACGAAGAAATGACTTCAAATCAGAGCTTTTGAAGACGGAATAACTCGCCAAAAATTGCCTAGTCGCTGGAAGGATTGAGATTTTTCTGGTAAAAAACATTTAACAGTGGAACCTTCGCTTATATAGGGGACCCGAAGTAACCGGGTAGACCCACACAAAACACGTGGACCTTTTCGAAGATAAATTGGTACCGCCATTTTTTGAATTCGAAAAGACACACCGCCTGGACCTGCCTTAGAATTTGCGTCAATAAATGCACACGCCTCCCAAGGATACAACATTCAGTCACCAAAGAGAGCCAAACTGAGATCACACGACCTCACATAGAGCAGCTCGACTTGTCAACTGGAAAATTTAGTTCATACCACAAGGATCAATCCTCTCCTTGAGAAGTAGGGGGCTATTGAACGACCTCAGCCTTAATTTTTACACGTGGCAAACACCGCGACGTTAGACGTGCTAAGTGGACGACACCGAGGTGACATAAGAAGCCAGGAAACATATGCTAGCTCGAATGTGATGACCTAGTAACCATGATCTGCTAGGTCCCCCTCAACAGGCATATCTGTCCAAGACGCCGATCTCGGGGACCCACAGTGTGACCTGGGAACATCCTAGGCCGACCACGGGAACATCTCGCGACCTAGTATATCCTAGGCCAACCTCGACACTACCCCCGGTCAGCTCGGCATAAGCAGAGTCATTCAAGGAATCCTACTACAATTCTATCTCTATAACAGTCCTAAAGAAACCCACAATCGTGATCCGAAAATCATAGGATTTGATCGTATCATTCCAAATCCGAAACTAATCAGGATTGCAAATTGTCTTCTTATAAATAGCA
>JACONP010000219.1:0-22866 GCA_016624345.1 Platycodon grandiflorus
AATTTGATTTATGCGGTTTGGAAATGTTTGGTTTTAATCTTTCATTCAATTATTAATTAAAGCCACAACAATTTCACATTAAAGCCACAACATTTTGATGCATGATCATGTAGAGCAGGTTCAAATTTTATACAGAAAATTCTTGAATTATGAGTCGATAATTTGAGAAATTAAAATAAAAGTATAATTGTAGCTGAAAAGCCGTATAATCGTCTATGTCACAAGGAAGCTTTTGGGGAAACTTAATCTAGCATTTTTAGCAAGAAGGGATTTTTCTATATTGGAAATTAACTATCTTTGTTATTTCATTATTTAAAAGATGTTGATGTAAATGGACTAGAGGGTGGCTGAGACCTGATATGACATTTGCTTTCTTTTATTAATCTTGTTCAATTCTTTTCCATAAATATATCTTGATATTGTGATGTTGATTTATAGGGGATATGTACGTGTGGCAAAAGACACGATCGTTGTTTATGATATTTCAATCCCAACAGCAAAACAAGGCTGGTAAGCTTTTTAATTTGATTATTATATCTTGTTTATGTGAATAAAATGATATATGAAGAATGCATGTTTGCCGAAGTCTCAATAAAAATCATGGCATGTCATATTCACTACAGTTTTGACCTTTTCACCTTCCCACGAATCAAATCTAATTAATTTTCTAGTTTATTTGCAAGCAAGTTTATGATCTAGCAGTTGTTCTCGTAAGATCGAATTTTTGTTGATCAATCTATCTGTATTTTTCAGAACATTTCTTTATTTCAAACACTTTATTATGTGAGGAACCTAATGGGTTCTACATTTGGTTTGAAACCAGTTAATTATTATGTTTTTAGATATTACCTTTACCGTCTACTTTTCCAATTTAATTACTTCAATTATGTCGAAGATGATATATGTTTTATTTGATTATTTCATTAGTATCTAAGCACTTTCTAATCTTTTCATTTTTGATCGAAGCTATTGTTAGTCGTTATCTTAAGATCAAGCTATATATATAATCATGTACATTATCTTCTAAGCCTCATTTTGATTGTTTCCTTATGTTCTTACCTCTCTTTAGTCATTTCTACAAGATCTCTGTTTAGAAATGTTCGATTTTATCTTTATTCTAGTTTCCCAAGTCATATCGATTTTTGTAATTATCTTATCATGATCATGCCCTTACTCATACAAAAAAGGCCAAGTGTTTTTGATCATTTCTTAAGTTTCTAAGCAGTCTTTTTATCATTTCTCGTTTGTTATCCATATGACTGACCTTGTTATCACTTCAAATTAAGTGGGGTTGTTTCAGTCTTCAAGTCGCTAATTATATGTAGATCATTCATGTTTGAATAGGTTCTTTTCGATTGCACATGCACTCTTATTAATGAAACACCATTAGTTCAATTTCGGTAATTATATGACTTTAGCATTAAGTAATGGTGATGTGGCCAAATTGTGGGACCACGATTTGAGGACCAAGTTTGAGGCGTTACAGAGTTGGTATTAATTAGAGCATGGTTTGAGGTTCTGTAGACTATAAGATCTAGAAATGGTTAGAATTAAAAAATGATTGCAGCTATGAGTTCATGACCTTGGGTAATACAATTACTTTATTGGAAATTTATATGTTTGTTAATTGATTTTAGGATGGATAATGATTGGGAGAATTGGCAGATGGAAGACCCTGCCAATTTCGACCCTCAAGAAGATCCTGAGGAGCTCCCTGAAAAACCTCCGCAAGGTGAGGAGAATAGCAACATAAGCGGAAACCCTAATGCTCCTGTGGGGCATAACATGGATGATGCCCAACAAATTATCTTGCAGTTGGAGGAACAAGTGGGACAACTTGATTATGAGTTGTACGTTGTGAACAAGATGGCACAGAAGACAAGTTCAGACTTCGAGATGTTTCTGAGGGAGATCGTGTGGGCATGTGAGAAAATAAACCAGAAACTCCAAGACGACATTCCTCAAATGGTTGAGTTGCGAAAGAAAATTAATAAGCTGATTTTGAAGATTCATGGAGTCCTTTGAAGAATTTATGACTATTATCTAGAATGTTTAAACGGAGATTGTGTTTTGAAAACACTTCAATTTTAAGTTAATAAAAGTCTCTGTTTTGAATATTTATAAAAGTGACCTTAGATTATGTGTCCTCAAATATTGTGTTTATTTTATATACATGTGCCGAGAAATAGTGCAAGAAACCATGACTAGGCTTGATTATACACAGTCCTCGTACAAGTGTCTTTTGAGTAAAATTTAAGACATGGATCTTATTTCCTACTATACTTGTAACAGAAATCAATGGCCCGTAGAGGATGAGTGGGTGCACGTGGTCGTGGGCACGGCCTAGGGCACCGAGGGACTGTAAACACCGAGGACTCCGCCTCCAAAGTTGTAGGAAATCAAAATGCATCCCAACGGATCCTATGGTGATTGCTCTTTTTGCAAAACTTGACACAAGCCATTGTGACTACTGGCCAAGCTACTCAAGGACCAGTAGTGCAGCTCCAACCAGTAGCCCAAGATCTGCTAAAAAGTTTCCAGAAGCAAAACCCAAAACCATTCTCGGGTGCACCGGGCACCGAGAAACCAGGGATTGGCTTGATAACATCGATAGGATTTTTGAAACCATGACTTGTAACAATGACCTGAAGGTCAGCCTCACCGCTTTTGTGCTTTAGGGTGAGGCGAGTCAGTGGTGGAAGGCAAAAAAGAGGGCAATGGAGACGAGAGGTATACAGGTAATCACTTGGGATATGTTTTTGGATACATTTTGTGAGATCTCGAAAATTTACCAATGTTTATTTTAAAGTATAAACAAATTTAATACTATTTTTGATTTATTCGACTTGAAAATATTTTGTTGACTTTTATTTATTTATAATCAGAATATTAGTAATTGTATACATTTGACTAAGTCAAAGTTAATGTTATATTTTTTTAAGCTAAAAAGTAAAAGTCAAAATTAGTATTTTATTATGTTTGACGGTGTGCATGGAGAATGTTACCAAGGAAGATTGTTTGATTAATAGGTGGGCCGTGCTTAAAATATTAGTATATTATTTACGGTGAATTACATGTCGATCCTTTTTTCAACATTTGTAATCGCTTCAGTTTACTTATCTTTTTTTAAAATTGGATAAAGGTATTTTTGGGACGAAAAGAAAATTATGCCATTAATAAAAGAAAAACACGCGTGCATCGGTAGCCCAAGGCATCGCGATGAGTAATCCAAGGCATTTGATGTGCAATAAATGCTGACGAAAGGCGAATACTGGTCAGATCAAATAATAAAGTGTGCAAGAACAAGTATCGATCTTACAGAGATAGTGCTAGAAATAGATCCTGAGTACTAAAATTGGGCAAACCTAACTTTATCTAAGCTAATGAAAAGGACAATTGAAAATAAAAAGAAAATAAAGAAAAAGAAAGCAAGAAAGTAAATTAAATTAATGCGGCAACGATGATACGGCAATAACATCAAATCAAGGTTAAAATGATAGGATTGTGATATTTCTAGTCTAGCCAATGTTTAATCTAACCCTCTCTCTACTTTTTTTTAACTCAAGTCTTGGTAGTCGGGCGCACGTTGATAATATTCACTACGAGCTCTCGCATCTTATAGCAAGTCTAGCTATCAATCCCTACTACGGGTTCTCGCATCTTATAACAAGGAAAGAGTAGCCGCATTATCGATCAAGCACCCCATGATTATCTAAGAACGCTCGTTACCTCTCGGTTTGGCGTCACAAAGACAATTATTGCGATTATCGGAATTATATTCATAATTAAAAGTTCTTCAAATAATCTTAAATATAACGATAAAGAGAAACAAATTTATAATGTAGAACAAAAGTTTCTCTCTTGAAATTTAAATTCTTTATTCATTTTCTTAAGATCTAAGCTCTCTTTGGTTATTTGTTTAAGATCCAAGCTTTCTTTGATAATTTTGATTAGGGACTAAAATCTTCTTAATGGTTTTGTTATATCCCGGTTATCTTCACTAATTTCACTTTTCTTTCCCAACTTGATTAATGTTTGGTTTGGAAATGAACGGTTTTAATCTTTAATTCGATTAATTATTAATTAAAGCCACAACCATTTCTAAATAAATTTGTAGAGCAGGTTCAAATTTTATAGAGCTGAAAAGCCGTGTAATCGTCTATGTCACAAGGAAAGCTATTGGGAAAAAAAAAAAAAAAACTTAATCTTGTTATGAATAATTAATGTGTGGACTGTAGCACAATGTAGTAATAGACTGTGGCACAATGGTAGTACACCATCACTATAATAACTACCGCCGCATTGAACGACCTTTTACTTCGGATAGGCTGAATATGAATAGTATATTTTACTATTCATGAATAGTGATACTATTTATCAATAGTATTGACACTATTTATCAATAGTGTTTTTGTTGAAGAATTTTGCGTATAAATAGGCTGTCCGGTGATTCAAAAATGGATACCGAGATCAGTCATTCTCTATTCCAATTTCTCTCTACCTTTGTATCATTCTTTCTCTGGATGCATTCTATAATTGCTATTTTATAACACGTTATCAAAGAACGCCTAAGTTTTCCTAAGCATTTTCAAAAGGTAAGAATTTCTACAAATATGTTCCTTTTATTATACGCCCGATTTATTTTAATATCGATATCACCATGATTATAAAAGGAATGGCTATGCCTCCATCTATAATATTTTGGTGAGATGAGGAAATGAAATTTTATTATTTTATGCTTTCTGCTTGCTATGAATAATATTACCACTTATTATCAAACACCCGCATCTAAAGGTTTACCGAGTAATGTGGCTGAATATAATATATGTACATAATATTAATGCATGAACCTATAATGTACCGTAAAAATGTCTTTCATTGTCTTGACTTAAAATTTCCTTACTTGTGATTTGTTTGTACATGCACTAATTAATGAGATGCAAATTTTTCTTAACCAACAGTAGACTATTACCGTACTAGGTTGAAAAATGATAAGGAACAATAAATGATCATTGACTTAATGATAAATTGTGAACAGTTCATAAGTAGGGATAAACTTGCCTTTTGTTTTGTACCAAAAATAAAAACTTTTACATTTTATTTTCTCCCTCCTCCAACGGCTACATAACGGCCATATTTTATTTTTACCCTATAAATACAACCACATTTCATTCAATAATTTACCCATATTTTCACCTTCATACAAATTCTCAATCCTTATATCTTCCTCTTCTTCAAAATGTTTAACTCACTCTTGGCATTCATTATCATAATCGGTTGTCGCGGCACCATATTAGTTTTAGTGCTGATTATGCTCTAAATGATTTTTGGCTTTTCTTTCTCGGTCTTTGTATTATTTATTATATGTTAGCAATAGCAATAGCTTTCAACATGTAATAATTATCGTGTATGTTTACTTTCTTTAATGTCTTTGAAATAATAAGACTTTTATGTTTCTTGAATGTCAAAATATTAGCAATATCCATGTATGTTTTGTTTTAGTCTTTTACCATGACAAATCTAGTCAAGCTCTAATTTGAAGCACTCCACTCTCGGAAAAATTATATGTCATGGGTCCTAGATGCAAATTCATCTAGATGCAAATGGTCTCGGAGACACTATCCAAGAAGATAATAACGCAACTATACAAAATAAGGCCAAAGCCATGATTTTTATCCGTCGTCATCTAGATGAAAGCTTGAAAGCAGAATACCTCACGGTGAAAGATCCGTTAGTCCTTTGGAAGAGTTTGCAAGAAAGGCGACCACCGAAGTTGGTTGTACTTCCAAAACTCGTTATGCATGGATGCATTTGAGACTACAAGATTTTAAATCCATAAGTGATTATAACTCGCAATGTTTAAAATCACTTCGCTAAAATTATGTGGTGAAAATATTATCGATGAAGATATGCTTGAAAAACTTTCTCCACCTTCATGCCTCGAAGTTTACTCCTCCAACAACAATATCGAGAAAAGGGTTTCAAAAATATTCGACTTGATTTCGTGTCTTCTTGTGGCCGAACGTAATAATGAATTGTTGATGAAAATCATGAATCACGACCTACTGTTCTACTTGCATTCCCTCAAGTGAATGCAACATCATTAGACCATAACCATGGACGAACCATGGATATAGTCGAGGTCATGGCCGTGGTGGTCGCGTCGTGGTCGAGGTCGTGGTCGTGGTCGTGGACAAGGAATGGGAAGAAGATTCCAACCATATAATAATAAGATCGATAATGGGGAGAAACGAGGAAAAGGTGAGGGTGGCACTAGTACGAATAAACATCAAAAAGATGATATTTGTTAAAAATGTGGTATGAAAGGACATTGGTCGAGAACTTGTCGTACGCCAAAGCATTTTGCTAATCTTTATCAGGAATCACAAAAGGCAAAAGGGAAAAATGTTGAAACAAATTTCATCACGAATGATTCTGATGATATCACTTATGGACCGGATGATATGAATTACATGAATATGGATATGATGGTGAATTCTAAAGAAGAAAATAACTACCAGAGAAATAGTTTTTCATGAGTAATCATATGTGTTTTCTTAATTAATGTGACATTTTCTATGAACAAGTGTTATATGTTTTTGTTTTTCATGTGTAATGGTTTGTTGGTATAATATTATTTTATATTCTTAAATAATATTTTGTCTTAAATAATATTTTGCAGCTATTTATTCTTTTTCTTTCTCCCTTATTTGAAATAGATCATAAATATGTTTCAATCCAAAATCCGAGAAGGTGACTTACGTCTTGCGGACAGCTACAACACATACTATACTTAAAGATAAGAAATATTTTTCTCATCCGAATATTGGAAACAAGCGCCAATACTATATGCGGTAGTGCAAAGATAATTGAAGGATCCGGAAAAGCAATTTTCATAATGCCCGAGGCACAAGACTCACGATAAGTAATGCATTGTTCTCTCCTAAATCCCAAAGAAACTTGTTAAGTTTCAAAGACATTCGTCGAATGGATATCATATCGAAACTAAGAATGAAGAAGATAGAATATCTTTGCATTACCTCAATCACTTCGAAGCAAGTGTGTGTTAGAAAAATTACCCGCTTTATCATGGATTATGCACAAATATAAGAATATTTGAGTCATATATTCTCACAGATCCAAGTTTACGTAAACGTTCAAAGTTTGGCATGATCGATTGGGGCATCCTAGCTCAATAATGATGCGAAGAATCATTGAGAATTCTAATGGTCATCCATTGAAAACCGGAAGATTTTTCAATCTCATGAACTATCATGTGATGCTTGTTCTCAAGGAAAATTGATAATAAGACCATCACCAACCAAAGTTGAATGCTTGAATCACCAACATTTTGGAGCGAATTCATGGTGATATATGTGGACCTATTCATCCACCATGTGGACCATTTCAATATTTTATGGTCTTAATTGATGCATCTAGCGATGGTCACACGTATGTCTATTATCAACTCGCAATGTGGCGTTTGCGATTTCTTGCACAAATAATCAAGTTGAGAGCACAATTCCAGTTATATGATCAAGAAAGTTAGACTTGATAATGCTTTGGTGAATTTACTTCTCAAGCATTTAATGATTATTGTATGGCGTGGGCATTGATGTTGAACATCCAAAGCTCATGTTCATACACGAATGGTTTGGTGAATCATTAATTAAGCGTCTCCAACTTATCGCGAGACCATTGATAATGAGAACAAAGCTTCCTATTTACGTAGGGGACATGCAATTTTGCATGCTGCCGATTCGCCTTAGGCCAAGTGCATATCACAAGTACTTCCCATTACAACTAGCATTCGCAAGAACCGGATCTCACATCTTAGAGTTTTTGGGTCTGTATATGTACCCATTGCTCCACCACAGCGATACAAAAATGGGACCACAAGAGGGGAATATATGTTGGGTATGAATCACCTTCGATAATCAAATATCTTGAACCAAAAGCAGTGACATTTTTACGGCCCGCTTTGATTGTCAATTCGATGAAGGTAAATTCCATTTGGGGAAGAAGGGAAACAAATGGTGAAGGATATCGAATGGTGTACATCATCATTATTACACCTTGATCCTCCCACAAAGCAGCGTGAACGGAAGTTCAAAAGATCATACATTTGCGAATATAGCAAATCAATTACGGATGCATTTCGAGACACAAAAGAGTGGCGAGGTCACATATAGTGCTTGTAAATGCTCACCGAATTGAAATTCCAAAGGGCTACCTAACAATGAAATGACAAATGAGTCCAAAATTAGCCTTGAAGCGTGGGCGACCAATTGGTTCCAAGGATAAGAATCCTCGGAAGAGGAAGGGGATTGAAAAGCCCAAATCAAATGAGTGTATTCCAGAATCACACGAACAAGCCAAGAAATCCCTAATGATAACCATGAGATTTCCATTAATTACATGAATAATGGAAAAATATGGAATCGAGATGAAATTGGGGAGATCAATGATATATTCTCATATTGATTATCACAAGATATTAATAACGAGAATGAGGATCCGAACCGAAATCGTTATCGAGTGTCAAAAGAGGCATTTGGATCAAATGGAAAGATGCCATACATACTTGAATTAAATTCACTTAACAAACGAAGGTATTTGGACCTATTGTTGTCACACAGGCTGTGAAACCTATTGGATACAAATGGGTTTTGTTCGAAAGAAATGAGAATAATGAGATTGTAAGATCAAAGCTCGCCTTGTTGCACAAGGTTTCTCCCAAAGACCTGGAATTGATTATGAAGAAACATATTCTCATGTTATGGATGCTATTACATTGATACGATCGGTTTATCAATTTGAAAAATCTAGAGATGCGTCTCATGGATGTAGTAACGACATATTTATACGGTCATTGGATGCCGATATTTACATGAGAATCCACGAAGGAATCAAGTTGCACGAAGCAGCGAGTTCAATGCCTAAAGAATTATGTGCAATTAAATTGCAAAGATCATTGTATGGGCTAAAGCAATGCAGCATGTGGTATAATTGCTTGAGTGAGCATTTATTGAAAAGCGGATATGTGAATAATCAATTATGTCCATGCGTCTTCATCAAGAAACAGTTGGATTTGTAATTATCATTTGTCTATGTTGATGATCCGAATATTATTGGAACTCCAAAGGAGATTCAAGAAGGCATATACACGAAGGAGAATTGAAATGAAGGATCTTGGGCGACAAGTATTGTCTTGGCTTACAAATAGAACACTTGCAAAGTGGAATATTTGTGCATCGATCAATTATACAAAAAGGGTCTTGAAACGTTTTAATATGGACAAGGAAAAACCCTTACTAGCCCCATGGTTAACCGATCACTAAATGTTGAAAAGGATCCATTCCGTCCTTGTGATGATAACGAAGAAATACTTGGTCCTGAAGTACCATACTTGAGTGCGATTGGAGCTCTTATGTATCTTGCTAATTGTACCCGACCAGATATAGCATTTGCTACTAATCTATTGGCAAGATAGTGATCATCCCTACGCAAAGACATTAGAATGGGATTAAACACGTATTTCGTTATCTCCAAGGAACAATTGATGCGGGATTGTTTTATCCCGCAATTCAAAAGAATGAAATAATTGGGTTTGCAGATCTGATTATTTATCCGATCCCGTAAGGCTAGATCCGCATGGCTATGTGTTCACGATGGGTGGTACAGCAATATCTTGGCGTTCTCAAAAGCAAACACTAGTTGCTACATCTTCAAATCATGCTGAGATGATTGCACTTCATGAAGCGAGTAGAGAATGTGTATGGCTTAGATCCATGACTCAACACATTCAAGAAGCGGTGGACTACCGGTCAATAAAGACCCGACGGTGATACTTGAAGATAATCCGCATGTATTGCTCGGATGAAAGAAGGATACATTAAGGCGGCGGGGACCAAACATATTCCCCAAAGTTCTTCTCGTATACTCAAGAACTTGAAAATAACAAGGATATTAATATTCGGTATGTTTGATCAAGTGACAATGCAGCAGATCTATTTACGAAGGCACTCCCTACTACAACATTCGAATGCATGTTCGTAATATTGGGATGCGGAACCTCACGAATTTGCAAAAATGATCATCCTTGTCAACTTCGAGGGGAGCTCGTATGGCTGTATTCTTTTTCCCTTATCATGGTTTTTTCCCACGGGTTTTTCTGGTAAGGTTTTTAACGAGGCAGCCTACGCCCATGTTTTGGATTTAAGTTATGCACTCTTTTTCCCTTTTGTCCGATTTTTCCCTACTGGGTTTTTCGGCTTAAGGTTTTTAACGAGGAAAACTTATCCAACCTACAGTGCTACGTCCAAGGGGGAGTGTTATGAATAATTAATGTGTGGACTGTAGCACAATGTAGTAATACACATGGCACACTGGTAGTACACCATCACTTGTAATAACTACCGCCGCATTGAACGACCTTTTACTTCGGATAGGCTGAATATGAATAGTATGTTTTACTATTCATGAATAGTGATACTATTTATCAATAGTACTGGCACTATTTATGAATAGTATTTTTGTTGAAGAATTTTGCCTATAAATAGGCTGTCCGGTGATTCAAAAATGGATACCGAGATCAGCCATTCTCTATTCCAGTTCTCTCTACCTTTGTATCATTATTTCTCTGTGACTGTGGTTCTATAATTGCTATTTTATAACAAATCTAGCATTTTTAGCAAAAAGGGATTTTTCTATATCGGAAATTCACTATCTTTGTTATTTCATTATTTTAAAAGATGGAAGGTGGCTGAGACTTGACATTTACTTTCTTTTATACTTGTTCTATTCATTTCCATAAATATATCTTGATATTGTGATGTTGATTTGTAGGGAATATGTACGTGTGGGAAAAGACATGATCGTTGTTTTTGATATTTCAATCCCAGTGACAAAACAAGACTGGTAAACTTTTTAATTTGATTATTATATCTTGTCTCGGTGAACTGATATATGAAGAACGCATGCTTACCAAAGTCTCATACAGTTTTGACCTTTTCACCTTCCCAAATTTTTTTGGTCAATCTATAATTTTCAGCACTTTTCTTTATTTCAAACACTTAATTATGTGAAGAACATAATGAGTTCGACATTTGGTTTGAAATCAGTTAATTATTATGATTTTAGATATTACCTTTACCGTCTATACTTTTCCAATTTAATTACTTCAGTTCTGACGAAGATGATATATGTTTTTTAACTGATTATTTCACAGTATCTAAGCACTTCCAAATCTTTTCATTTTTAATCATGTACATTAACTTCTAGGCCTCTTTTTGATTGTTTCCTTATGATCTTACCTCTCTTTAGTCATTTCTGCAAGATCTCTGTTTAGAAATGTTCAATTTCATCTTTATTCTAGTTTCCAAAGTCATATCGATTTTTGTAATTATCTTCTCACTAACATGCCCTTTCTCATACAGAAAAGGCTTAGTGTTTAGTGAATTTTTATCATTTTGATAGGGAAAATTATATTATATATATATTAAATCTAAGCTATATATAATCGTATTTAGGCCATGTTTAATATATATATTAAATCTAAGCTTAATTTAATCATTTCTTAAGTTTCTAAGCAGTCTTTTTGATCATTTATCGTTTGTTATCCATATGATTGAACTTGTTATCATTTCAAATTTGGGGGTGGTGTTTCAGTCTTCAAGTCGCTCATTATATGAAGATCATTCATGTTTGAATAGGTTCTTTTCGATTGCACCTGCATTCTAATTAATGTCATTACTTTGTGTAGCTTTGTCAACGGGTTTTCATCCCAATTCATTACACTGAACTGCCTCTCCTGGGCGAATCTATCATCAAGCTTTTTAAAATCTTCGCTCAAGCTTCACAACTCTGAGTGCCTCAGCCAACAATTTTTCCACTAATAACATTAATTATGTTTGTTTCTTAATTCCTGTGTTTTATCCACTAATAACATTTATCCGGGACGGAGGGAGTAATTGTTAGAAGGAATCATTAGTCAAGTGCATGTTCTAAACATAACTATTGGAGCCAATTACCATCTCAAGTTGTTTGACACTATGACATCTTTTTTAGTATTTGATCTTTACTTCAATGTAAGGGTTGTTCCCTTGCTAAATCAAATGAAGTTTCTAATCATTCTCAATCTCATCCTTTCTGTGTATATCCTAATGAGTCATTGTGATGAGGATCAAGGAAGGCAAGGTTTAGGTCAAGATGTTCGTGGTCGTGACCCATTGAGCATCAATGAAGGACCTATGACAAGAGCACGTGCTAAGAAGATTCAAAAGGCCCTAATATCACTTGTAGAAGAGATCAAGTCCAAGACTATAATCAAGGATGTCTAAGACCAAGAGAGAAGGCCCATTTGCATGTTGGAAGCCCATTTGCATAATTAAAGTCTGAATAATTCGTGAAACAAGGATAAAAATAAATAAACTTCTACAAGTCAGAATTTTTGGGTCAACTTAAACAGGCCACACAGGACGTTCTAGAGCTCAAAAACTGGTGTATAATATATGGTTGGAAAGCCCTGGAAGTCTAGTTTCCAACCCATCAAACGGATCTCAATTTCGATATCTCTAGATAAAGTTAAGCCCAAAATACCAAAGACTGGTCAGAATGGACGGGAATGCTGAACTTGTGTTTTTCTTTGACCAAATCAACCTAGTTTTCACCAACAAATTTTGGGGTTTTCTAGAGCACGTTTTTTTGTATGTTTTGTGGGTCTTTGGTGAGTCTTATGAGCCTATAAAAGGCCATGATCATCCTCGTAATTGGTACACAAGATTGAATCAAAGTTAAGTTATTTTATTTCACATATTCTTGAGAGAATAGTGAGAATTTGAGATTCTTGAGAGAGAACTCACCTTGAACTTATCAAACTCGTGAGTCGAGAGTTCGTGGCGTTCCGTAGTCGTGATTCATAGACAATTAAGTATATTGGGTCTCGATTGCACCCCGAGGTTCCTATTCAATTGCGAATAGTGGGTCGAGGGAGACTCAAATATCCGTCTTTTCCATTGTTGCTGCCTCGGTCGTGTTTCTTCAAGCGTGTTGGAGCTTCTTCAATCTCGATCTTGGTCGAGTTCACATCAATTGGTATCAAAGCGATCGACGAGGTTAGTAACCAACGAATTCGTTCTATCATTTTTCAATTTTCGTTTTCAATCTATCCATTTTCTTGAAATCTGTCCTTGTGTCATTGCTCTTCATCTATCTTCTTCATAAGCATATCTTCTTTGTGTGTTTTTTTTCTTTCTTCATTCCAATCCAAAAAAAGATTGCCCATAGTGTAAAAAAAGAAGAAGAAAAAAAGTGCTGAAAAAAAAAAGTTGTGAATCAAGCCAAATCAAAAGCTTGAATCGAATCAGTACAAAAAAAAAAAAGTGGGCAGAAAGTTGTGAATTTTAAATTGATTTGGAAGAGTTTTAACAAAGTGTTTGATTGTTCTAAATTAAAATTTGTTGGAACAATTTATACATCTTGTTTATCCACCATCTTTCTTGTTTATTCTTAGTGCTAATTGCTAGAATACTTCCCATTGATTTCATCTTTCATATACTCATCCATCATATATTCAAAATCTTGCTCATCCATCTTTGTTGTTGTTTTGCTCTAATTGTTACTTGTTGAAACATATGCCATAATCATCTTGTCATACTCATCATATTGTTATCTAAATCACCTATTGTGTCTCATTTTCATTCTTGTTTGCTCTATTGCTCTATTGGTGAAACTGTATTTCATTTCTTTTCTTGCTTTCATTGTAAACTTGAATTCTCACTTTGAAATCTAGCCAAAGAACCTTGAAACCCAGATTTTGTAATTGTCAATTTTGAACAATTTCGAAACACAAAATTCTGCACTCACTATTGCTAATTTCAAGGAAAGACTTCTCTCCAAAGATTCGAGTGTTTGTGAGTTGAGTGTGAAACACGAGTGTTTGTGAGCTGTTTGTATTTGACAAAAAAAAAATGTCACAAGACGGCCTTAAAAACGAAGTACCTTTGCATAATGAACAATTGTTGAGGATGATGGAGGATATCACTCAACGATTAACTAGATTAGAAGAAAGAGGGGAGGCACAACCTCGAAGGAATCAACCTCGATTCCAACTGAGGAGTGGAACCTATGTTGAGGAAGAAGATGATTCGACAGAAAGGGAGTTTGAGGGTAATAGGAGGAATGATAGGAGGGAGGATGAGAGAGTAAACAATTTTCGACAAGAAAGGGGAATTTCAAACATAAAAATGAAAGTTCTTTCTTTCAAGGGTAAAACTGATCCGGAGGAGTATTTGGAGTGGGTAAGGAAAGTAGAAGTCCTATTTGGGTGTAATAACTACACGGAGGCTCAAAAGATCAAACTTGCATCTTTAGAGTTCACCGAATATGCTAGTATTTGGTGGGAACAGTTAGTGATTAATAGAAGGAGAATGGGAGAGGGACGCATTAACACGTGGGAAGAAATGAAACGTGTTATGCATAGAAGATTTGCCCCAAATTACTACCATCGTGATTTGTTGAGAAAGGTTCAAACCTTGACTCAAGGAAATAAATCGATAGAGGAGTACCATAGGGAGTTAGAAATGGTACTTATTCAAGCCAATATCAACGAGGATGTTGATGCAACTATCTCTCGATTCATCAATGGCCTGAATAGAGAAATTGCAAATGTAGTAGAGTTAAGGGAATATGATGAAATTGAAGAAGTTGTTCATGCCGCCGTAAAGGTGGAACGACAACTTAAGAGGAGGGGTCCTTATACCCGAAACTATAATTCTTATTCTTCTTCTTCTATTCACAACTCTAATAAACCCAAGGTAGAGTTGAACAAAAACTCTAGTGCTGTACCAAGTAGATCTTTTGGGGAGTCATCAAAGGGTAGGGAGGCTGAAAAAGGTAAGCATGAAGTTCCCAACCCAACCAAGGCAAGGGAAATTGTTTGCTTTAAATGTAATGGAAGGGGACATATAGCTTCACAATGTCCAAACAAGAGGGTAGTATACATGGAGGGAAATGAATACTTTTTGGAGGAAGATGTGAGGGAAGAAGAGGAAGAGAAGGAAGAATTAAAGTGAGGAGGAAGACCCATATACACTTGAAGCCTTGGTTGTAAAAAAGGTTTTAAGTACACAAGTTAAGGAGTTATGTGACCAACAAAGGGAGCACATTTTTCATGCCCGTTGCAACATCAAAGGGAAAGGGTGTGACTTGATAATAGATAGTGGAAGTAGCATTAATGTAGTGAGTACGGAGGTGATAGAAAAATTAGCCATCCCGGTTATTAGACATCCCCATCCATACAAACTACAATGGCTTAGTGATTGTGGAGAATTGAGGGTGACAAAACAAGCTTTGATTTCCTTCTACATAGGAAAGTACAAGTGTTAGGAATATGCCTGTAAATCAGCTGATATATATATGTATGCATATTCCAACACAGTGATTTGCTTGTTCCCATTACAACGCATGTTTCACAAGTGGCTAAAAGGGTCGCGTCTAAGTTAGTGTGGCGACTTGTTGAAACAATGCATAGGTCATTAGACTAGGAGTCTTTACATATCCAAGTCTTTGTCCTACCGTAATGATGACAACTTTCATATGGATTAGCTCTTCAATTGCTACCGACGTGACCATCGGCAAATGTCTCACCACAGACATTTCCTTTAGTCGTGATTGCCTATCGCCTATCTCTACATCGCCAGCTCTACATCGGCAGATCTCAAAGATCCGCCAAAGCACTTCATTAGAACAACTGCAGAGGAGTTGATTTATTCAAGAGAACATCATGATCATCCGCGATCTCTACATCGCTAGCTCTAAAATGGCAGATCTCAAGATCGCCAAGTCCCTTATCGTAACAATCAAAAACTGTGAACACGAGAAACATCGGCCGCCACTCAACACGCTACGAAGTCAAAAATAGATCCGCTTGAAAGATCTGCTCCGACAAGTCCAAGATACGCATCGATGTTCCGCGCTTTCACGCTTACTCGAGACATTTCTCTCGCACATTGGTTGCGCTTAAAGCTTCAATTCCAAAAGGCTAAACACAAGACGCTGCACTCCGCCAAAGCAATAACACGCCCTAATCGGCCACCGATCTCGTGCAAAGCTTGACATCGCCAAAATCACTGCTTTCACCACCGGCCAAGACAAAAGCCTAACTGGTTCTTTTGCCCAATGATCTACTCTGCATTATGAGATTCGGATCACCAACGGGCATAAACCTATTCAATACTCCAACGCACCACTTCTTCTTCCAAATTTATATAAGATGACTCTCATTCTCATCTCAAAAAAAAAAAAAAAAGAGCAAGAAGTGTATGTTGCTTGACAAAGGTTGTGGTATTGTTCTTCATTTACTCAATCCAAACCACACCCTTAGAGTGAGAAAACACAAGTGTAAGAACAAACACCTTGTGGGAGAGAGAAAAGAAATTCCAAAGGTCGGAAGCTTTTGCTTGATCAAAAACTTTGTTTTTGATTTGAGTTCCTTCTTCCTTCGAAGAACTCGTCTCTTCAGTGGTTTCACCTCCATTATTCAAAGAAAGAGACCAAGCACTCTACAGATCGCTGAAGCCGCACCAAGCTTGAAGATGTCCGATGAAGAGCTAACTTAATAACTGATTTCATTCATATCTGCACTTATACTACATTATAAGTCTGGTCATCAGTAAATAAATTGTCATCATTTTTGCTCGAAAGTGCTTGGACTCGCTTGTTCAAATACTTGCTATTTGAACAACTCCTAATATTCTTTCACATCACTCTAACACTAGCACTTTCCTTCCCTTACCTCCAAGGTTGTTAGGAACCCGCTAGGAGAGTTCTAATATGAGTCTTCCTGGGATCCCATCTCACTTTCCTTCTATCCCCGGGAGATTGCTAGGATGAGAGTCTAGGTTGATGACTAAGCATGTTTGCCTTGAGTAAACCTCTACTGAATTTTAATATAATATATATATTTGTTACATTCAAATTTGATTTCTCTTCTGTATAATTTCTTTTATCTTGTGCAATCTGTTTAAGGAAAGCAAGTGATGCATCTAATAAAGATTTTAGTTAACTGCTAAGCTCTCTTTGAAATCAAACCTTTACAGTTACTCTAATCTTACTTGTTAAACTTATGTTAATTATTCTTCCGCTGCTCAAAATCCATTTCATCAGCTAAGTTTAACAACGTCTTCCATCTGCTAGTTCTACAAGTCTGCCGATCAATATTGTCCGATTTTACTAACTTCGGCTAAGCAGGCAGATTGAGGAAGATGACCTAGGTGTATTAATCTTTCATCTACTTTTCAACTTAAATATTAAAATTGGATGAAATTTTTAATACATCAAGTATAGGCTATTCACGCCCCCCTCTAGCCTATACACTGAGCAATCCGCGGACCCAACAACAAGGATGAAATAATGTGTGATGTTGTTCCAATGCAAGTAGGACATATTCTTTTGGGCAGACCTTGGCAATATGATCGTCATGTGATTCATGATGGTTTCCTAAACCATTACACCTTGAAACACAATGACAAGGCTTTTACACTTGTATCCTTGACTCCTCAACAAGTGTATGAACTCCAACTTGAAAAGGCCAAGCGAAGTAAGGTTAGTGAGGTCGAGAGGAAAAATAATAAGAGTGGAAAGTTGGAAGAGAGAGAAAACCCGAGTGTTGAGAGAAAAAAGAGTGAAAATAATAAAAACAAGAGGGAGGATACACGAGGAAGAAAAGAAAATAGTCGAAAAGCCAAAGGGCAAAGAGAAAATAAGACAGAATTTTTATGCTAAACCTTGTGAGGTTAAGAGGGAGTTGGAAAATGAAGGAGAGGTATTTTCAATGAGCTGATCTAAAATTCTCTCAATGATGTATTTTCAAAATCATTCATAAACTGTGAAAATCGTTTTCAAAATCCTTCTAACGCACAGTTACCAAACATGAGAGAAATCTGTATCAATTCATGTGTATCAGAAATCATTAATTATATTTCTTCAATCTTGTTGTGAAAACAATTGATAAGGGAATTTTCTTCTGTCGTGTTCGATAATCATAAAGTGTGCTAACAAGCATGATTTATATGCCGCAAAACCGTGGTTATCAGAACACTTAAGAACATCCTTAGTCAATTAGTTTAAAAGATAAGATGGAAAGCCATTAATTAATGCCAACAAGAGTGATTTCATACTCTCTTCTAACTTTTAGTTATCAATCTCTTTGATACTCTAAAATGTTTACAGATGAATCATCGAAAAATCAATTAGCACATACTTATTCCACCATCTAATTCTGCTTGCATACGTGAACTCCACGTAAAAGATCCTGTAAAAGAAGTATCAAATGTATGGAAAGCATTTGATATATTGCCACGCTTAACAAGTCTTCTCGTTATGGTAGGTATGACCATCACCTCAAAGATGGTAAGCATAATTCAGCCACTGAATTAAGTAGCTAATATGGAATTGATGAGGATGACTAACTAACCGCCACCATCCATCCTCGAAGTCTATCAAAGGGGATTCATGGTCAAAGCAGCTCATCTCGGTGGCCATCACTCTTCTGCTTTCATTATGACCCAAGAAGTGAATATGTTCTCGCCTCCCCAGAGTTGGAGGAAATCAAAAGAACATCGCCATCTTGATCTCCTTCGTAATCCTTGTTGATGACCCTCATCTAATACCTAGGATCGGGACTTCTAGGACACAACCTTGTAACATGTATCTCATTTTGTAAATTGAATCACTATGTATCTTTCTCATGTAATCTGCAGTTCAGTCAAAATTCCTGTTGTATTGTTCTTGTAATCAGCTGATCCTCACTATGTATTGTTCAAAACTATTTGGATTATTGAATACAAGCTCTGCAACATTTCCTCATGCCTATCTACTTGTTTGAACTCCTTTGATAGCATGAATTGATGTGTTTTAAGTGTGTTGATCAAACTTACTTATTATTCTTTATGATCTTTATGCTCTTCCGATGATTAAAGAATTGACCTTAATGAAGAGATCACACTGCTTAAAACACAAACTCTGCTGATATCCCATCAGCAAACCATTCTTGATTGGCTGCTATTTCGAATTATGGTTTATTACTACAGTTTAACTCTCACCCTCAGACTCTCTGATAATTGCCTTTCTGAATTAAATCATTTCACAATGATTAAAATTCAAGATCCGAAAACTATGATTATTCAACATAGCGTGCATTGCGGTTTCATAAAGAATGACCTTCATGTCAACTTATCAAGGAATCGCTATTACTCAATCTCTATCTCTTCGCTCAACATTCAAGATTGCTAGTATATCTACTTTGAACCAAGCTGTCTATTGAATCAACGTAAAACCCGAAATAGGCATTTGAATTTTTAAAAGGATTTTTCTTCAAAGTCTAAAATCCCAGTTGTTTAAATTTCCAAATATCAAAAGCCTACGTCTTTCAAACTAGTTCAACAGACGTTGTGTTCTTAGTTATGACAACTACTAAATCTTGCATAACCTATGAGATTGTAATAATAAAGGCATGATTAGTTGTTCCAGTTATAATGACCAATAACTAGTTAGTAAACAGACTGAATTTAAAACACTCTGTTACACTTTATCATATGCTTCTTTGTCAAAAAGGGTATTGTTAAAATCTCTGGTAACTCGACCTATTCTCAAGATAGCTAGAAATTCAAGAATTCTTAGGAAGACCTGATGTTTTCAAAAACTAAGTTCTTCCTCAGAGTGAACAAATGATATAACCCCCGCCAGTATATAGGCTATGTCTCACTCTCTTCAGAACAGGTCCGGTCAATACGCTCTTAAGCAGTTTTTTTTTTAAAGAATGACAAGATCTGTTGCAAAGAATGAAGAATGGACATTTCTTCAGGTACACATTAAATGTCTCGCTTACTTGATCTATTTTATGTTCTTACAAAGTCTTATTAGTCTTAAATAGATCTGTGCCCCTTATTGTTTGTATTATCTACTAAAATCCCTTTAATAAGGATATTAAACATACAACTATTAATACAACAATTGGCATCGCTAGTTCTTGCCTTAGCAAATATCAAACACACACCGATGATGTCCTCATACTTGAAATCCCATCAAAACCTTCATATCTATAAAATCTCATTGGGAACAATTTCTTAAGGCACACTATTCTTCATAGTTAATTCCTACTTGTGTGTCATATACAATCGTGACCTATAGCCTAGGACAAAATATTCTATCCTCAACTCGCCCTTAACAACCAATGCCGTCCAATTCCAGATAATTTACTCAAACAATTCGCTTGAAGTAAAATAACAAAGATACATTATCCCTAAGAGAGCCTAGATCATAGTCCTAAAAACTCAAAGATGATGACATAATCCAAAATCGTAACATCATTACCATGTCATTTAATGCACTTAATTCATCAAGCCCCAAACGCCCAATCACGCCTCTAACCAAGAAACCTCTTCATATTCTCAAAACTTTGTAGAACGCATTAATAATAACATACCATTATACATTCCCTCGACTATTATTCTTATTCTTCTCCTACCCCTAACCTCTTCATAGTCTCAAAACTTTAGATCTTCTTCTTCTCCTACCCCAAAATTTCTCCACCATTACGCTCATTTGCATCATGTGTTCACCAAACCTACCTAGACCTCCTCATCGACCCATTTCCCACACCTAATGGCGTCAATATATGATGGTTCTTCTTGCCACTCCCCACCAGCAATTCAACGACCTGCCGAATCACTCGTCGTGTAAGGAATCGCCTTCAAGACCCCTGAACAGCAGTATCCAATTTCATTCCATGGATTCCTTCATCAAACTCGTCTCAACAAAGTACAACCTCTCGCCCTCACCGACTCAAATGCTCACCTCGAGCAGGCTTCGACTCAGAGGAGCTTCACCAACAAACGCCTCATACCGATCCAAACCCCGCAATCCACGATCCTGAAATTGAGATCCAGATCTTTATCATCTACTCTACTAGAATGATTAATCGCATTTCAATAGGCAAACAAACTCTCTTTTGCCATATATGTAATATGCTTATGATTAGTACATCCGCTACTCTCTTTGCTACTACATTTGTCAAATGATTATCGCATATCCGTCTCTAGCACATTCTCATTATGACAAAGAATTCAAATTTATCTCAAATGCGCATATCTTTAAAAATGCATATCTCGTGCATTCAAAGAATTGTCCTCTTACCCTTCAAGAATGACTTTTAGTCATAAACATTCTTGAGATATTTATAACTTATGAATTGTAAAATAAATCTCTTTGATCCTCATCCTCTTATACTTCCTATAGGTAATTTCTTTATTTACTTGTAAAAACTTAGGAAGAAAACTTTACAAAAGTACATGCTCTCCTGTTTTAACTCTATATATCTTTAAGGAGAAGACTATACTAAGTATTTTTTCTTACTCTACAGATTATCTGCCTCTTTTCTAGGATAAAATCTGTCTCATTACATTCTTGTAATAATTCATTACAAGCAATGGCACAACATCTTGTCATCTTGATGCTTCACTCTCACTATTTGATATGTATTTTTGCACATGACTGCTGTGAATCATACCTTATTCACACACTGATATCATCGGACCTTTCTTTTAATTGGTCTGCCTACATCTTTGACATCAACCGATAGAAGATATAGAAGTACTTTCTAAAATTCATGTCTTATGAGTTAACATTAAAATCAGATGATCACTATTTATCTCTACAATAATTCATATCTTATGAGTTATCATATCTTATGATTTAGTATGTTACTGGCCACATACAAACATTCTCTTCCACACCATGAAAAATGTCCTCATACAGATATCCTCACTATATTTAGGCGAAGATATTTAGCTTGTGACCATTAAGGAGGAGGAAAGTTAAATAACAAATTGACTTTATACATACAAAAAAACAAACAAACAAAAAATGGAGGAAAACTAGAACACGTTAAGGAGAAGATATACAGATTGACCATTAAGAGATTAAGAAAGTTAAACAGAATGACTTGTGACCGTTAAGGAGAAGATATTGAGAAAAACATCAAGACTGAGAAATTGTAAGAAAAAGAAAGTATAGATTAAAGAAGAAAGAGTTTCTGCAAGATTGACATCGTTAAGAAGGAACATTCATAAAAAGCCTTAAGGACAACTAGTAAGGAGGAGAGATTGTGAAATTGCATATACAGCAAAGTATTATACTATATGACTATTATAGTACGCTGATTATCTACCTATTATCAACCTTTAAAATCATTTCAAGGCGATATCAATTATATCTCATAATTGCCTCAAAATCGTTCGCTTATTGCTTCAGATCGCTTCTTTCATTTATTGAGTCTCAGAAATACTTAGCAATAGGTGACTATACATACTCTATCGCTGTAAGTTCAATCGGGCATGCCTTGATATAAAATGAATATTCATTGTGGCATGTTATTACTAAGGATTGAACAATTGCTTTAAGAGCAGATGTATAAGTCAATTGTAGTAATGGCCCCAAGCAAATAGGAGGAGATTGTTAGGAATATGCCTCAGAATCACCGATATATATGTATGCATATTCCAACACGTTGATTTGCTTGTTCCCATTACAACGCATGTTTCACAAGTGGCTAAAAGTGCCTGCATCGATAGTGTGGCGCCTTGTTCAAACAATGCATAGGTCATTAGACTAGAAGTTTTGTACATATCCAAGTTTTGTCCTACCGTAATGATGACAACTTTCATATGGATTAGCTCTTCAATTGCCACCGACGTGACCATCCAAGAAATGTCTCACCAGCAGACATTTTAGTCGTGATTGCTCATCGTTTATCTCATCAAAGCAGCTTCTACATCTAGATCTCAAAGATCCGCCAAAGCACTTCAT
>JACONP010000220.1:0-16896 GCA_016624345.1 Platycodon grandiflorus
TTCTTAGAAAAATTACTTGAAATGAAAGGAGAAGCTCTTTTTGTAGTTTGTCTTGCTTGCATCTTATCGGTCGGAATTGCTTGCAAGAACTAACGTTTTAAGTTCTTCGTACTATGAACTTTATGTGAGAACTTCATATTGTTTTTAAATTGGCGTGTGATAAGTGAATATTTTACTCATTTATTAGGTATTATTGAGAGCATATTTTACTAATTCTCGAGGTTTTGTAATCTAATGTTTTGTTTTAGTGTTATTTTATAGTTTTAGGGGTTTAAGGGGTCAATCATACAAATTTGGAGGACTTTGGAAGCTTATTTGGAAGTTAGGGGGTCTTTGTGCAAATTCTGAAAAGTTGAAGGAAATATCTGAAAATTATTTTTCCTAGAGTTAGGGCGGCCATACTTTGATTTGTTTCCCCTTTTCCAATCTTTTGGTTTCCTTTTGTATTGTATCTCCTTTTCCCCAAAAGGATTGTGCGATTAGTAGGGGTATAAATATATATACGCACTTTTAGAAGCAGGTTTAGGGATCCGGTTTTAGAGTCGTCTTTGAGAAAAACAAAGAGAAGAAGATCGTAACAATTCTTCCAAGATTCAAGTATTGTATTCATTACTTTCATCATTTTAATCTTCTTTCTCATATGCTTAATTCTATATATCTTTTGAATGGGTATGGATTTTGTTTATTTTATTATGAACTAAATTTATAAAGCTAGGTTTTAGAATATGCATAATTCATGAATATTTAATATTGATTCGACTTGGGTTTCAATTTGAATTATGGTAATGTGAGTGTATTTTCTTGTTCTTATGCTTTGAAAGATTGGCACCTTTTTAATTGATTTAAATCATGTGGATGAGGCCAGAGAGGAGATTTCATGTGATGGGTAGGTAGGAATTTAGTGGATCTAAATCCATGCTAGAGATAGATGGGTTGATACTGCATGATTAGCTATAGATCGTCTCGAGAAGCTAAGAGGATTTCCACGAACCCTAATGCTTTGTTTTCTTTCTAAATCTACCTAGAGATACGTGGGTTGTCGGTTAACAATAGAATTGATATTGCGAGAGAGAATATTGATTAGATTAGGAAATTCCGTTGTCGCACATAAATAATCGGTTGATACACGAAGTCGTTGATTTATTACTTGGAAGTGAGTGAAGGTGAACCTAGACCTAGCGTTTTCTCTCATTGATATACAAGTGCATGATCACTTTTACTTGCTTTAAGTTAGTTAATTTAGTTTCAAATCAAATCTCAAGATAATCGTTAGTCTAGATTAAAGTGAAAATAATTGATTTTGATATTTGTTGCCAGATCCCTTCAGGTTCGATAATCCATAATTCTTACGCTTATTACTTGATCTAGTGCACTTACTGAGTGTTGATTATTCACCACGTCAAGTTTTGGCGGCGTTCTTGGGATGCTTAACAATTTCAAAATTAGTTATTTGTAACTTTAATTTAGATTTTATATTATTTGCTTACGGCTTATCTTGTTTAGTGAGTGTTCTTGTAGTTAGCTACATGAAGTGATGGCTTGGAAGGATTACAAATGGAGACCTCAAGTGAGCACGCCCTATTATCTTGGACTCCTACAGGCGATGAGATCTTACATACAATGCTTGCTTCAACAAGATCCAGAGCGGCTTCAAGAAAACATAAGTAAGCGATATGGTGGCGTTCTTCTAAAGCTGGTTGGTTAGCATTATGGAGAATTTGAATATCTCTTTCCTCCAGCGCCTAAAGAACTTCTTCGTATTGATTACAGGAAAATCCAATAGAAGCTGAGCCTAGTAATGATCTGGTTTCACCGATGGCGAGAATGAAATTTTGTGTAATTTGGGATTGACCTCGCTTGGAAGTGCCTCGATCTCATATTGATGTTATGGTGGAAGAACAAAGTATGGAGGAAACTTCGGCGTGAAGTGATCAATCGAGCTCTCGACCACAGTCGCGAGAGTTCTCCCGCGTTGAAGAGTATGTTAGTAAAGAGATGATCTGACCAAGCAAGAGTTTGAGGAATTTTTGGGCACACTGAAGATTCGAGACGAGCCAAAGCCGGCTTCCACGCGAGCATTGGAGGCTACGTCTCTGCTAACCACCCCATCGCCAGGAATGCGTTGATGAATATGTCCATTTAAGCGATTTGGGTGTGAAATTTCCATTCCGGCGTGATCAAGTGGTCTATTTCTCGAAGTTGGCAACCAGAGAGTGTTGAAGCTTAAGTGGTTACTTGATTAAAGCACTTTCTTGGAGGAGGATTTTATGGTGCATCAATGTCGCGCGTTCTAAATGTAGGTACCTCCTTGGAAAAAATATCGGTAAAGTCAATCTAGACTATAACTTAGAACTACCTCTAACCCTTATATCTTTGTATTTTATTTGTTTTGTTTTGGAGTCGTTCGTAAGAGTCTCCCAGTTTGTGGGTTTCTAGGGAGTGTATATAGTGTCACCCTCACAAAAGATTTTTAATTTTATGTATTTTTATGCTTTTTGTGCTAATGTTTAATGGTTTTGTAGTTGTTGTTGTTGTATTGATTGTCACGGGTAACATACCACTCAAATCGGGCAAGCTATGATGAAAAGGAGACAGTCTCAAACTAAAGGGGTCTGGTTGCTAAATTCTGAAAGGACATTTTAAGTGCAGGGGCTAGATGCTATTTCCCGATATTTGACCAATTTTTTGGAGGTAGGCAGAATGGCATGCGCTAGCTCTGCCCTCTAGCGCTGGATGTTTCAAAAAAAGGTACAAGAATGGTAAAACCCCCTTCTTCCTCCCTTCCCTCACCGCCAGCAGCCCTTCTTCCATCCCTCCGCCAGGCACCCCTCAACAACAACCACAAGCGGCACCCAGCGAGCTGCCGCCCCTTCCTCGCTGCCTCTTCCATCCCTCCGCCAGGCACCCTTCTTCTATCCCCCCCTCTCCCCTCTCTCTCATCTCCCCGCCAGCAGCCCTCACACACATCAGCAGCGGCGGCCGGCGATTCATCACTCCACGCCGGCGTCTCCCTCCTCCAGCTCCGGCGAACAATTTCCCCTCTCTCTCATCCGCGACAATCAGCTTCGAGCTAGGGTTTACAAAGTTGGGGTTTTTCTCCAATCCTCTATCCCTCAAAGAAACTTTCTCCCCAAACCCCTCTCAGCAGCGAGCCGCCGGCGACCTCCATCTCCGACCATCTTACCTCTGTTCGCCGACCCATCTCCGTCTCTCCCTCACGCTCGCCTTCTCTCCATCTCTGCAGCAAGTAAGCCGTGGGTAGAATTTTAAATTGTATTTCAAGTTCTTTCCATTCAAGTAAGATTTCTCCGATTTATACTCTCTTACATGCTTGATTCTGAGAAAATTGATCTTATTCTTACTAGTTGGATCAGTGGCTGGGTTTATTGTGCGAAATTGAACTATTGATTTTGCTGATACTTGAATTGTGTTGGGTCATTGCCTTGGGTTGTGCGAACATTATCACTGAGAAATTCTGGTGTTGAGTTTTACTTTAAATTCTGTTCAAGCATTGGTTTATTGTGTTGAAGTGCCATTTGAGAGAGGAGTCAATTTGTCTATTTCTTGGCTTTGCTGGGTTGCATTCCATTATCACCGTGTCAGTATGTCTTGCCAATTGCTCCAAATGTTCCATCCTATGTTTTACTGCATTCACATTGGGACAATGTGAAAATTTAAGTTTGGGGTGGGAATTTGTGCCTATGCTATGCTTGAGAGTAGCATGTTTTGCCTGTATATTTTATGTTTGTGTCTTTACTTATGAAAAAAAAATCAAAAAATGTTTTCAAAAATTATTTTGCTGAGTCTTGGCTAGGCGTGGTTACTTCGCCAATGATGATAATTTGTTTGATTTGTAACATCTTGTAGTAGCAATGCATGTCGCTTGTCTAAATACTTAGCTTGGTATACTTGATTGAACTTTGAATCTCCAACTCTTGCGCACTTTACACCGTATTGATTCTTGAAAGATTTGGATGACTTTATCGGGTTTTATAGTACTCATTTCATTCTCTTGGCCTTTAGTTATTTGAAAATTAGAGTACTCATGAAATCTTTAAACAGTTTTACTCCTTAAAGTTAGGCCTAAACGAGTTTAAGTAATCGAGCGAAAAAAGAGTAGAAAAAGCATTTTTTGTGAAGACTTAGTCTAGCGTAGCCTTTTAACTCGAGTTAGTAAGCTCGTTGGGGTGTTTTACACCTAATGCCTTAAAGCCATTTGGTTTGAGAGTCATTGGCCTAGCACTCGTTACATGAGTTAATTAGAAAGCTTAAGGGAGCTAGATATTGCACAGTCCACAAATGCTATCTCAAAAAAAGGAGAAAGAAAAAAAAAAAAGAAGAAAGAAAAAAAAAAGGTTCGGTATTACTACTTATGTTTGTAGTAATGGATATGGGAGTATTTATGTGTTTTCGTTTCATGAAAAACTTTGATTATTCGCAAAGGTTTGTTCTTGTGGCATTTGGGGAGCGAATGGAGTACTTGGCCTTATAAGGAATTTCAAGTTTTGAAAGTATTGAGACTTGGTTTACACACACACACGATTTAGGGTGAGATTGATGACTATCGAGTGGAAGTTTAGACTTGTTGCTATGTGTTGTTATTTGCAGATTGTTGTAAATCTTACTCTGAGGCATTGTGTAGTGCTATGCCGTGCCTCGACTTGTGAAAAGAAAAAAAATATATCTTGTAAATATTTTAGTTTTTGTATTTATTAGTTTTCTTGTTTTACGAGGACGAGTAAAAGTCTAAGTTTGGGGGTATTTGATAAGTGAATATTTTACTCATTTATTGGGTATTATTTGAGCTTAGATTTTACTAATTCTCGAGGTTTTGTAATCTAATGTTTTGTTTTAGTGTTATTTTATAGTTTCAGGGTTTAAGGGGTCAATCATGCAAATTTGGAGGACTTTGAAGCTTATTTGGAAGTTCAGGGGGTCTTTGTGCAAATTCTGAAAAGTTGAAGGAAATATCTGAAAAATTATTTTTTCCTAGAGTTAGGGCCGGCCATACTTTGATTTGTTTCCCCTTTTCCAATCTTTTTGGTTTCCTTTTTGTATTGTATCTCCTTTTCCCAAAAGGATTGTACATTAGTAGGGTATAAATATATCCCTTTTAAATTTAGGTTTAGGGATCAGGTTTAGATTCGATCTTTGAGAAAAACAAAGAGAGAAGATCGTAACATTTCTTAAGATTCAAGTATTGTATTCATTACTTTTATCAATTTTAATCTTCTTTCTCATATGCTTAATTCTATATATCTTTTGAATGGTATAGATTTTGTTTATTTTATTATGAACTAAATTTATAAAGCTAGGTTTTAGGGTAGCCAATTCATGAATATTTAATATTGATTCGAGTTGGGTTTCAATTTGAATTATAATTGTGTGAGTGTATTTTCTTGTTCTTAATGCTTTGAAAGATTGGCCACCTTTTAATTGATTTAAATCATGTGGGTGAGACCGAGAGGAGATTTCATGTGATGGACCGTAGGAATTTACACCGTGGATCTAAATCCATGCTAGAGATAGATGGGTTGATACAGCAATTAGCTATAGATCGTCTCGAAATAAGAGGATTTCACGAACCTTAATGCTTTGTTTTCTTTCTAAATCTACCTAGAGATACGTAGGTTGTCAGTTAACAATAGAATTGATATTGCTCGAGAGAATATTGATTAGATTAGGAAATTCCGTTGTCGCATAAATAATCGGTTGATCACGAAGTCGTTGATTTATTACTTGGAAGTGAATTGGTGAACCTAGACCTAGCGTTTTCTCTCATTGATATCTCTAAATTCTGTGATCACTTTTACTTGCTTTCGTTAGTTAATTTAGTTTCAAATCAAATCTCAAGATAATCGTTCGTCTAGATTAAAGTGAAAAATAATTGATTTTGATATTTGTTGCCAATTCCTTGGGTTCGATAATCCGTAATTTACTTACACTTATTACTTGATCTAGTGCACTTGTTAGTATTCGGTATTCACCACATCAGTAACATTTGCGGAAGTATGAAGAGGTAGTTCAAATGTGTGAGATAACTCTTGATTTTGCTGAAAAGAATTTTGCCACCATAACTGTTGTGGATGGGGAGAACTTATCAAAGACGTGGAGGTGGAACCTGATGTCCAAGTCCTACTTTCCTTTGGGCAGGCTAGAGATAGCTCTCAATTTTTTTGAGAAAGAAGAGAACCTGAGATCTACTAAAGACAGGTAATACTTAATTTCATTATGCACCCAAGAAATTCAACGCTGTAGCCCATATTTGTAAGGGAATTCTATTACCGATCACGTAAATAAAATGCTAATGTTTTTTCATTGTATGGAAGCAGGACTGAGGAATGAATAAGTCCTTTAGCTGCCACTGTACGTGAACTTCTACGCAGAAAGGTATTAGACACATTTCTTAAATTTCATGATTCATTATCTCTGGTACGTGAACTTCTACGTAGCAAGGAATTATGTTACCGGTCACGTAAATGAAATTTTATGACTGAAACAAAAAGGGACATGCTTCGGTTGTGCATTGTTCCAGGTGTGAGTAGTTTACAGTCAGCTTGCCTCCGGCTATAAGTTTGCTAATAGTAAATATATTCTCTTTGGACTTCAAAAAAAATTAAAAATAATACATTGACAACGTTTTTAAAAAATGTTGTAATAGATAAAAATTTGATATATAACAACGTTTGTTAAAAAAATGTTGTCTTATCTCTAATACAACGTTTGTTTAAAAACATTGTTATATATCTAAGACAACGTTTTTTTTTAAAAACGTTGTTGTAAATGTATAACAAAGTTTTTAAAAATATTATACTAGAGCTAAGACAATGCTTTTAAAAGCGTTGTTATATATCTAAAACAACATTTTTTCAATGTTGTCTAATGAAACTTCAAAGAATGGAATTTCAACTTGGAAGGGGATACAACAACGTTTTTTTGCAACGTTTTTCAAAACGTTGTCTAAAAAAGGACCCTATGACAACGTTGGATTATACAACGTTTTGGAAAACGTTGTCTTAGCCCTATTACAACTTTTTTAAAACATTGTTAAAAGTCTTTTTTGTTGTAGTGATCAAAGCAAATATAATATAGGCATGCAAAAACTTTGACTGAAATAAGTTCAGTACTAAAATCAGTACTAATCCCTGCAGAAAAAATGAGTTAAGCAAGGTAGAGTAGGCAAAAACATGCCTTTCACCAAGGTGACCAAAACATAAAAGGTAAGTTGTCCAAAAGAACCAGAAAAGCATAAAAGTAGTATATGTAAAAACGTAAATGTATTAATCATCAAAAAGTAATCAGTCACCCAAATATATATCAGTCAATTTGAGGTGGAGCCATTCTCTTCATCGGAGGCACTATCTTCAGTATTAGTCGAACTTTCAGTTGAGCCTGAGGAGGATGTGGAATCTTCAGCATCTTGATGAATATTTAGTCTCCTCAGTTTAGCATTCTACATATTGATGTGCAAATAAATGCGCGACGAGCAAGAATACTCGGTCGTATCAAGTAATAAAGTGTGCAAGCACAAGTATCGATCCCACAGAGATAGTGATAGAAATAAATCCTAAGTACTAAAATTGGGCACACCTAACTTTATTTAAGCTAACAAAATTGAGAATTGAAATTAAAAAGAAAATGAAGAAAAAGAAAGCAAAAAAAGTAAATTAAATTAATGCGGCAACGAATGAAACGGCGGCAACATCTAATCAAGGTTAAAATGATAGGATTGTGATATTTGTAGTCTAGCCAATGTTTAATCTAACTCTCTTCTACTTTTCTTTAACTCAAGTCTTGGTAGTCGGGCGTACGTTGATAATATTCACTACGGGCTCTCGCATCTTATAGCAAGTCTAGCTACCAATCCCTACTACGAGCTCTCGCATCTTATAGCAAGGAAAGAGTAGCCGCATTATCGATCAAGCATCCCATGACTATCTAAGAACACTTGTTACCTCTCCGATGCAGCGTCACAAAGACAATTATTGCAATTTTGAGAATTATAGGGCGGGCTTTGCATCTTACCCTATAATTCTATTGATCATCTAATGGTTCGCGACTCCATTAAAAGCATTAAGAGCACACAATAATAACCAAGATAATGGGTAATACTTTGTAGATAAATATTCTCTCTATTTTTCTACAAGTCATGCCGATAGCCTAAGGCTATCGATGTGTGTCACGGAACACCAACTACTAAATTGTTAGGTCCAAAATGTAAGGTAGCTCTCGTGAATCCAAAACATTTCTCAAATCAATTAATTAATGGTTAAATCAATTAAAAGCATTAAGCCCACAATTTAGTAACCTATCATGCTTGTATACTAAATAGAGAGAGAGAGATTAAATTAAAACACTACATTCACCATAGAAAATAATCACACCTACAACAAAAATAGGCTTTAACAACGTTTTAAAAACGTTGTAATAGAGTTTTCACAACGTTTTCTAAAACGTTGTGGAAACTAACGTTGTGGTAGGTTCCTGGTTTTTACAACGTTTTAAAAACGTTGTGAAATCTGATTTTACAACGTTTTAAAAGCGTTGTGAAATCTGGTTTTACAACGTTTTAAAAGCGTTGTGAAATCTTATTTTATAACGTTTTAAAAGCGTTGTGAAATCTGGTTTTACAAGCGTTTATAAAGCGTTGTGAATCTCAGTTTTTACAATATTTTAAAAGCGTTGTGAAATTTTTTACAACGTTTATCAAAAACGTTGTTAAATTTATTATTATTATTTTTATTCCACGGCCTGGTTTGGTCCCATTCCGATTCTGAGTAACATGTCCTGTTCTTCCCATTCCGTCCCCGCATCCACCCACATCACATCCACAAAATTACAAAATTGAAGTTGGCAAAAAAGTTATTGTATTTAAGATTCAAAATTCATCACTAGTCCAAAATTCTTCATAAATACAGGAAAAATTTCAATGTACCATGATTACATTACTTGTACAAATCTGAACAAGAAAAATTATAAGCGAAACAATGTCCACTTCCTTTTCTTCTCCCTCGAAAGCAAATCTTGATTGCTCTTCCATTCACGATATTGCAATATTGGTCCAAAAATCTCATTAACATTTCCGCGGTACGCAATGAAACAATATCATGACATATTTTTTTGTAATTGAAATGGAATGCATGCTAGAGGAGGTGTTATTAAATCGACTTACAATATCATGGCATATTTATTTGACTAATTCTCGAAACTACAACCGGTAAAACTACAGCCTGTTAAAGACCAACACAAGTTACTTCTCATTCTTGTCAACACATTATTTCCGAATGTGTTTTGCACAATCGAAAAGACTTTGGCATCATTAATGTATCATATTTGAGCGACTAAAATGTGTAAGATATGAAATATGATGGTACATGACAAGTACATCATTTCACGATTAGTGAATGAGACTTAATTGAAGACAACCAGTGTTCCAAGGAAAGAATTGACATAGACATTACAGTTCAAGGAGTAACATACAGAAGTTGCAAGCCTCTATCGTAACCAACCGGGGAATGGGAAATTTTGGTAGCTGGTTGGTCCTTTAATAGCTCAAACTTCTATTCCCATGCACAAAGTTACACTCTCTCTCCTAATAACTTGATTGCTACTTCATGTTGTTTTGAGTGGTTGATCAACAGAGACCTAAACTTTGTATATAGTAAAACTATGAGAAATGATATGAGATACAAGGTACAAAAATAAGGTTCTAGGTTTCCACATGGAAATACTAAAATATAATTTTCATGTGGAAACAGAGGACGTTGTCATTTTAATTTATATACACATCCCTTTTGTAGTACCGGTTCCTCTTGATGGATAAAGCGAGAGAAAGCACCCATATAATGAAGCGGTCGCCCACGCTAACAACATCCAAGTACATTGACACTGCGGATGGAATTTATATAAGAGATCATGTTATATCCACAAAATCCCAAACAAAGGTACACACGTAGAAAATGTAGCCGACCGAGTTTATAACTAAACTATTCCTTCTTCCACTAACAATCTCTAACAACAAAACTCCAAAGTAGACATCAATTTTTTCTATATCAAGATCAATCATGTTTCCTCATATAGGGCCAACCGAAACTAAGAAAATGTAAGCGACCGAAGTTTAACTAACCAAAGAGAAGTGACCAAGCTTCCATTAGGCATGTACTCATAGATCGGCATCTTTTAGTGTCTTTCAACACGGCTGACCAAGAAGTCTAACAAGATTACGATCTTTGGAGTTTAGATATCGGCACAACCTCATTCATGAACTCCTCGAAGCCCTTGTCTAGATGATCGGCGGCTTCGGCTATTTCTTGTCCATCGGTAATTTCCCGCATATTATTAATATAAGCAAGCTGTTTTAAGTTTGCTTCAATATGAAATATATGTTGGGATCGGGAATGATATATACACCTTGTACCGGACCAAAACCACCACATTTGTTTTAAGTTTGCGGTTTTATAGTGCATCCGGACCGAAAGAAATTCTCGATTTTTCGAATAAGAGCTTGTCCTTAAGTTTATTGTGGGATCGGTGGTCTATCTAGCCTCGGTTTGGAGTAGGGATTTTGGCACTTTTGGAGGCTTTGCCTCGTCGGTTCTTACCGGGAGTGGAAGCGGTCTTGGTGTAATTTATTTGTTTGTTTTTCAGCTTTGGCTTTGTGTTTTAGTTTCCACTGTTATTGGTCTTCTTGTCCACTCATTTATATTTTTATCTGTTAATAATTTTCATTTTTCTAGAATTGGATCTTTCTTCATATTGGTTATGTTCTATCTTCTCAGTTCAGAATCAAGACAAACAAACCAGTTATGCTCCATCACCTGCTGTGATTCAGATTCTCTTTTAAATGAGGTATAACCATATGTAAGGCTATTTAATACATTTTATAATTTTTGGATTCAACACTAAAGTAGGATATCCTAAAATAGTACGTTAGTTAACATTGTTGTGGGGTATATTCCGTTCTGTAAATCAGCTTGTTGGGTGCTTGCACAAGTTGGTCCTATTTGGTGTGATACACCTCAGTTTATGTCTCCATGTTCAATTGTTGAGCAGAGCACTCAAGTCTCAACTCTATTCTCTCTGTATCCTCTTCTCTCTCTCTCTCTCTCTCTCTCGCGAGAGACCACAAGCAGAGAGGTTGTCCTCCATAAGTTCCTAACACCTTTACTCTCGCTCTCACACCATGCCAAGCTTATCAATAATGGAAATAAACCAAGAAGATATCAACAAGACAAAGAAGATACTCAAATATGTCTCCTAACACTACCGATGTCCGAGCTATTTCTATGTCTCGTGGTTCAACGTTACGGGAAGGTTGTGGACTTGTAAATGATAAGTTCGAAGATATTTGGAAAGCATGGAAGATAGATAAGATCAAGCAACGGTAGTTAAATAACGAGGCGACATGCAGCAATATTAGAAAATGGTTGTAAAAATAAAAAATTAGAGCCTCACGGTTGATGCATGTTTTGAATTTCTTTCTCTTGATTCGTATTCATCAAGACTGCTGCGGAGGCTTGAGACTTTTAAGGGTTGATAATTTCGAGGCCAGCCGCTCCTTTCTGCTTCAAGCCTTTTTTCGTCTCTGCCAAGAACATGCACAAGCATCGTAAATATCAATGACATTGTTTCGATACACTCAAGGAAAGGTGCCTCTTGAAAGTTCTTTTTATTTATTTATTTGAAACTTACGCGAGCCTTGTCAAACCCAACAATTTCTTTGCTTGCAAAGTTTAAGCTCCATCTCAACCGCATTAATTAGAGAATCAACCGATCTGAACAATTTTGAACAATCGCTTTTGCCTAGCACGAACAACCTCTGGTGCCACACATTCAACGCCACCGAAGCTTGCCTAACAAATGAAAGCAACAATAACTAATAGTTCCAAATTTCACCATACTATGATACTTAATACGAGTGAGTTCTTTGAACCATCTAATACAAAATGCCTACTCGAAATATAAGTCGATTGATTTATATTTCTATTCCGCACACTAATTAACAAAAACATCAACCGAAGATATCAAATCAAGAGAATTGCGAACCCCGCTTAGTGCTAAAAACATCTAGAAACTCATTCAAAAACTAAAAGCGAAACTATTTACTAAAGGATTTGGGAAGGAGGAAAGAAATATATAAGTAGTGAGTTATGCACGTAGAGTATGAGCCCAAGAATGAAAAAATTATGCAAAAGGGCACATCATGCGGCATTGGTTTTGAGATAATTACATGATATATTCTACAAAGGGGCAATGCAAATCATTACCTACCTTAGGGCATTGATACTGACCACATGCTTCCACAATAGGCCAATGCCCTATGTGTTTTGTGTGATAGCCCAAACCCCATGAAGTCTCGAGAGAAGCTTATAGCTCGCATTAAAAAGGGTGTCATTGTGATTGAGCATGACATGACTAGGGATCTGCAAAAGTCTTGGGTTTAGCGGTTGGGATAAAGAATGCTATCTCTATGAGAAGGCACGAGCGAGATAATCTCGGCTTCTCTCTGCACAAAGCCGGGCACATGAATGATATATCACCAACCACTACAAATAAAGGTTGATATTGAGTCATACTTTTAGAATGCTATCTCTACGAGTGATCTCCCGCTACGATAACCTTTTGCTCTCTTTTTCTACATTGGATTGTCCCGCTCTATCCCCTAACCTTGCGCACTCAGCGGTCCTACTTGATAGAGTGTAATGCAGTACTCCATCGTCAACACACTACACACTCTGTCAACAACACACTTCTTGCCCACGATAAGCTTATAAAGCGAGAACAAGAAACATAAACAGACAGATTTACATTGCGCTTGCTACTAAAATAAGAGACCATGCTCGTAATTGCAAACACAACCCTCTAACTTTCTCTTCACCAAAGCTTATCGAAGATCGAAATTCACCTGAAATCTACACCATTCCAACTATTTACCAAATAAAACAGTGCTAAAGTTCACACAAAACTGAGATTATATCTCCTAGATATTTACTAGGAAGAACCAACAAGAGAATCTCAAATGGACCTAACATATAGAAGCATGCATATAACAGTCTTGCAGCGACATTATTACCATTACCTGACTTTGTGTAAGTTTGATAACTCTGCAAGTGTCGCCTTCATCCCAAAACAGAACAGTAGATAACAATTAATATTCGATCAATTTCAATGAGTATCCAACAATCAAAGCAAGAAAATGAGAAATAATTTTGTAAATAACTAATCTTTCAGAGTTGTTTTTGTCTATGCTAAGCTCAAAACAAAGAGAAATTGCCCTCGAGACTAATTATTTATCAAAAGTTTAAGCTACACATAATTAAGGCTGTAACTGATCCGAGCTAACCCGAGCTTGGTATGCTTGAGTTTGGGGTGTTTAAGAATATTATGAGCTCAAGAGCCCACCATCAATTGCACTGGCATTTACTAATTCATACAATGGCAACCCAAAATGGCTCAGGGTTTGAGTAAATTACGCTCAAATTAAGCTTGCTATCAATCAATCAATTCGATAAACAAAAAACATAATCGAAATGTCAGCTAATAATTAAGATTAATTTAAACTACACAAAATCATAAGAAATCAAAGAATCAATAACCACTCCACGAAGCATAATCATCAACTTTCCTAAATTGAAACAAACAGAAGTGTGTGTATGTGTGTGTGTGTGCGTGTTTGAGAAGATAGATAGAAAGACCTATAGAAGGACAGGACAACAATAACCCCATCAACAAAACCAAGAGCAACATTCACAAATTAGGAAAAATCAGAAAACCCTTCCTTTATAATTGAAAAAAATACATTTTTTTAAAAAATTAGGGATGCAAGCAATGTTAGGGCACAAATTAGGGAATGAGAGAGAGATAAGCGAGAGAATGAGAGAAGTGAGAGAGGCACTTAATTACAAGATGATTTCCGACCAGCGTGGCGTGAACAATGGAGAGAGGTAAATAGCAGCGACCCACTCGGTCGCACAAAGAGTAACGGAGAGCGACGGAGGCGGAGATGGAAGGCGGTAGCGGCGACCCTGACTCAGAATTGACTATGTAGCGTGGGTGGATTTACGAGTTCACGGGATTTTTACTTTTGGTTTTAACAATTAAACAATCAAAAAGGCTACAAAGGCGGGAAGGAAAATTTTGTCACCGGTTTACAACGTTTTTAAAAAGCGTTGGGTAATATATACAACGTTTTTTAACGAGCGTTGTTAAAATACAATTTTAGACAACGTTTTTTGAAAAGCGTTGTTAATTTTTGACAATATTACAACGGTTTTATTAAAAGCGTTGTTATTATATCACGACAACGTTTATTTTTAAAAACGTTGTATTATATAAAAACCACAACGTTTATTTAAAAAACGTTGTCGAAAGAGGATTTTTAACAACGTTTTCCTAAAAACGTTGTGAAATAAGTGTTGTAAATGTCCAGTTTTGTTGTAGTGACAATCCATAAATATAATTAGCTCATCATCAAGGTAACAAGATACAAGCAAAGTTTTCCCAATAAATTACAACAATAAAATACATAATAAAGTGGAAGAATTAAACCGATTAATGTTGCAATCCTTGGTTGACTTCACATAATCTTGATCCCTTGACCCTTGATTTGATGCTCTAACTCCTTAGAATGAATGCATTTAATTGGATTGGAAAGGTGGAGAAAGGGGGAGAAAGAGCTTGTGTTCTTGCCCCAAAAATGGGGACTTCCTGCATTTGGGACTTCCTGGGAGATAACAATGAGCCAAGAGTGTTGGTGTTGTATTTTGTGTAGATTTGCTTGTATCCATAACCTAAGTCTAAGCCAAGGTGACTAATGGGCCTGCGTGTTTGTTAGAGTGGCAACTTGTACTTAGACAATTGCTTGAATAGCTTAGGATTGCTTATTGTAATTAGCTTAGTCCTCGAGATAGCATTTGTATATCGGGTGTTCGGATCGGCTATCTCCAACTCATCGACCAAGTTCGTTTCAAAAAAAGTCTATCAAGTCGTCGGACAAGTTCGTTTCGGTCAAGCTTCATCGGCAATGTTGAAGACCTAAAGATCGTCCGATCTAGACTTGTCGAATATACCTTAAGCTATCGGCAAAGTCATTCATTGACTTTGATACAACGATAACTTCCAACTTCATTCAATGATTCTTTCCTTATTAGGCATTCATCGAGAAAGGACATTCACTGCGGCAAGCGTCTACCTATTTTTGGCAAAATGGCAGAATTCAGAGTGAATCATGCAGAACTCCCTATCAAAAATCGACAGCAAGATTAGAGCATTAAATGCATTTAAAGTTCAATTCTCCAAGGTGAAGATCTCCAAGGCTGAGGGGCTCCCGAGTATAAATAGAAGACTCAATGAAGCATTGAAGAACTCTACGAATTAATAGCTCGAATCTACAACTCTAAAATCTTCATCTTCAATGGAGTTCATTAAAAGCTTCAAAGTCAAATCAGTAAAAACATTCTTTGAAGAGCTCCAAGCTAGGCGAAAAGTCTTTATTACTCTTCATTGATTGCAATCTTTAGCATTCAAAGCTCACGAGAATTATATCTTTGTAGATATCAATTCTCCCACAAACACTTGGTCAACTCTATTTTTGTACATGATCCATTAGTGATCTATCTTGTAAAGATTCTAGTGGAAAAACTTAGTATACGATTTTCAAATCCAAAGTTGACCACTTTGGTTGTGGACGTAGCACTTATTTATAAGTGTAAACCATATTAAATTTCTTGTCTATCTATTTTTACGTGCTTGTGATTTGCTATTACTTATTAATTTCCATAATTCCAACGACTTTTAGAATAGGTGATCTTGTCCTATCAAGATCACCATCTTGAACTTGTCCTATACTTCACTAAATTCATTTGCAAAATACTTTCTAACTTTAAGTGAAGTAACTTTGTAAAATAATTTCTAAAATTGGACATAGGTTATTCAACACCCTTCTAGCCTATTTGAGCACCTTGAGACCTAACAATTGGTATCAAAGCTTGACTCTTTGAAAACAAGTTTTCCAAGATTAAACTCTTGAGAGATTAAAGATCCAATGGCTGCTTATCAAATGTTGGAAACTTCAAATGTGAATCATTGTCCTGTACTGGATGAAATTCACTTTGATATCTGGAAAGACAAGGTTAAAAGACACATGAACTTTATTGACAAACGTTTGTGGAAATGTGTTACAGATGGACCAAGAATTCTTATGAAGCCAAATACTCTAGCTGCTCTTGATCCAAGCTGGCGATCACGAAATTCCAAAGCCTAAAGAAGAATGGGATGAAGAAGATAGAAAGAATGATGCTCGGATGGAAAAGCTATCAATATTATCACGGTATGTGTAGACATAAGCACCTACCCGATATATCATAAATCTAGATACAACCAAAGAAATGTGGGAAGCCATATTGGAATATCTAGAAGGTGATGGAAAAACAAAGAACAATAAACTATACACTTGCATCCAGAAGTTTGATTCATTCAAGAAAGATCCTAAAGAGACTCTCAGAAGTGCCTACGATAGATTCTATGAGGTAGTAAACTCTTTCTATTCTTTAGGAAAGATATATGAAAAGAAAGAAATAAACATAAGATTTCTTAATGCACTAGGCAGTTTATGGCATGTAAAGATTACTGCCATGAAAGAATCAAAAGACTTGAATAAATTGTCTCTCAGAAATCTTTATGCAAGTCTTTTGGTTTATGAGCTTGAAATTTAACAAGCTCAAGAAATGGAAAAGAGTTTTAAAAATTTATCTTTACTAGCCATGTGCATTGAACCTTCTGTTCTACTTTTGATGAAACCCCATCTACATTTATTTATGGTGATGATATTCTTTCAGACGAAGCTTTTGCCATATTTGTTAAGAAATATCAAGCGTTTCAAAAGATTTAACTAGTCTT
>JACONP010000224.1:0-12923 GCA_016624345.1 Platycodon grandiflorus
AACCAAACATAGATTTGATTTTCTTCCAACAAAGATTTAGGTCAACAAAGATAGACATTCCCTTTTCGAACCTCGTCAGATAGTTTGCATGTCTCATTGTCCTTTATGAGACATTGACTTGAGGAAAACCGACAAGTTAATCCTTTATCACAAAATTGTGATATGCTTGAAAAATTGTGCTTTAAACCTTCAACGAGAGACTTTCTTTGATGGAAAGATTGCCTCTGATTATACTTCCATATCCAATGGTCTTTCCTTTTTGAATTGTCTCCAAAAATAAGCGAGGGACCCTTTGCTTCAACAATATTGAGAGAAGATTTGGATCACCAGTCATGTGCTTGAGCATCCACTGCCTAGATACCATAGATCTTTCTCTTCTTCATTGACACCATAAAGCATTCTGAAATATAGACATTTAAGAATATGGTCCCCTTTCATTTTTGGGTCCTTAAGGTTAGCAATTTTGGGATCCACACTGCTTAAATTTTGGAGGAGTAAATCCTCTAGATTTAGGTGTGAATCTCGAAGGCATTCATGAATCTCATGACCACGGCGCTGCGGAAGAGCATTTGTGAAATCCTTCAACATGAGTAATGATTTCTTTTTGATGCTTCTTATTATCGCAGTCTTTGGAATGACCTTTGGCTGATAAGCGGCCTATAGGACTTAGGCCGATAATGCCTTTTCTTCTTGATGTAGGGTTTACATAGGTAGACCTCTTATCAAAAGATTTTGCATTTGAGGCATGTCCTTTAGGCTTTTATCAGCGATGTGGAATCAAGAGTCTTGCCTTTGACAAATTTAATAAGCTTGAGTGAGGCGTCTTAAACTTGTTATCAGTCATCCCATTTTCTTACGGTGGTGATGGCAGGTTTAGTTGCTTTCGAACTCCTATTAGCGAGTCATTCTTTGTGAGAATGCTTTCCTTTGGACTTGTCTTTTGTATTCTTGAGATAAACAAAAGGAACTTTGTTAAAGCCAAGTCCTTGCCTTTTAGGAGACCGCGGTTATAAGAAACTTCTTCACCATTTCATCGCCAGAATGACTCGGTTGTCTCAACCTTTTGAGAACCGAAGAAACTTTCTACGTTGAACTTACTTTGGAAACCAACACTTTGTCATCAAGATATTTTGGTTTGAAAGAATGGTATCAAAGTTTCCTTTAGAATTATTCCAAGTATTGACAACCTTTTGAAGGTCATCTTTCTCGAATTTATTTTCTTGACATGTTCAAGTAGAAAGTCTACTTTTCACCAAAGATTTGTTCTCTTTTGCAATTTGATACTTTCAAATTGCGTCTATCAAGATCTTTGATCTTAGACATCAAGGTTGATTTCTCGAGACAACTAGTTCATACTTCTTGGCTAATTTTACATAGGCTTTGAATTTTAAAAACTCTTCCAAAGATATCCTTGTTTGCTTTAATGAGCTCTCCCTTTGATGGGTCATTGAGTTCATCATCATCATCACTATCATCTTCTTGAAATGGTAGTGACTTCAGAATCATGTGGTGACTCCCCGGCCGTAAGGCATATGTTTCTTCTTCGAAAATCACAGAGTCCTCTTCATCGTTGTCGGTGTCACACCATGTAGGCGATTGCTTTCATCAATGTCTTCAGCCACCATCCCTTTTTTTTTAAAATTTGGATTCGGACGTTTCTTATAAAATTCATATTTTGGCTTTGGACATTGTGAAGCAAAATGGCCGGTTTCCTACAATTGAAAGCAGACAAGCTCATTATCTTTTGATAGTCTCGATTTATAAGGAGCAAAACTTTTAGGTTGAGCAAGCTGTTTTATGAGGAACTACAATCTTGTGAGAAGACCGCCTCTGTGTGAGGATGACTTATTGAACCTTTGAAACGTTGATATTTCTTTACAAACATAGCAAATGCTTCGTCGAAAGAATATCATCACCATCATCGAAAGTGTAGATGGGGTTTCTTGGTGTAAGCATGAAGGTTCAGATGGGCATGGGTAATGACAAGTTTTTGAAATTTTTTCCATCTCTTGAGCTTGTTGAATTTCAAGCTCATATACCGATAGACTAGCATAAAGGTTTCTAAGAGTCAATTTGTTTAAATCTTTTGACTCTTTCATGGATAATTTTAACATGCCATAGACCGCCTAGTGCATTTAGAAATCTCATGTTTATTTCTTTCTTTTCATACTTCTTTCCTAAGGAGTAGCAAGAGTTGACTACCTCATAGAATCATTATAGGCCAGAGATTCTTTGGGATCTTTTAAAAGAATCAAACTTCGGATGCAGTGTATAATTTGTTGTTCTTTGTCTCACCATCACCTTCCGGATATTCAAGGATGGCTTCCCACATCTCTTTATCGGGTTGATAATCTGGCGATAAGTGCTTATATCGACACGTGGTAATAATGTTGATGGCTCGCCATCCGGTGCATCATTCTTTCTCGTCTTCATCATCCCACTCTTCTTCGCTTTGGAACTTCGGTTCAGGTTGGATCTACCGTGGGCGGTATGTTTGGCTTCATGGGAATTTCGTCCATCTGACACATTTCCACAAACGTTGTCAATTGAGTTCATATGTCTTTTGACTTTATCTTTCCAGATGTCAAAGTGAACTTCATCCAAAAGCTGGACAATGGTTCACATTTGATGTTTCCAACATTTGGTGAGCAGCCATGATCTTTAATCTCTCAAGAGGTTAATCTTGGAAAAACAATTTTTCAAAGAGTTAAGCTCTGATACCAATTGTTAGGTCCAAGGTTGCTCAAGATAGGCTAGAAGGGGGGGTTGAATAGCCTATCTCCAATTTTTCGAAATTGATTCAAAAATGTTACTTCACTATGATTAGAAAAGATTTGCAGGCGGAAGACTTTGTGAAGTATAGGACAAGTTGAGGATGGCTGATCTTTACTGGACAATATCAGTAGTTCTCAACAGTTTGGAAAACTGGAAATTTAAGCAACACAAATAAACACAATCATACACAAGTAGACAGAGTATTTAATATGGTTCACACTTATGAATAAGTGCTACGTCCACAACCAAAGTGGTCAACTTTGGATTTGAAAATCGTGTACTATGTTTTTCCACTAGATGTTTTACAAATAAATCTCTAATGGATTGTGTACAAAAATTTTGTTGACCAAGTGTGTGTGGGAGAATTAGTATCTAAGAGATATAATTCGTGAGCTATGAAAGCTAGGTGTTGCTATCGGTGAAGAGCTTTTAATGAACTGACTGCCTGAGAGTGAAGCTCTTCAATGATTGAGTACGAATAGGACGCTTTTGCTTATAAGAACTTGAAGTGATGGAGATTCAGTAGTTGGAGTAGTTGAAGAGTGTTGAATGCAGCAATGAAGTCTTCTTATATATGCAGGAGGAAGCTTGGAGCCGTTGGTGATCTTCAAACTTAAATTTAAGAGCAATTAATGCTCTAATCTTGTTGTTGACTCGATAGGTCGTCCCGCAACTGCATCCTGTCTCGACTTTTTGCTAAAAATAGGCGGTGCATTGCTTGCGAGGAATGTCCTTTTACGAGTATTTGCCGAATGGAAACTTTCATTAAATGAGAGTTGCAGTTAACGTTGCCATCGCAATTAACGAGGCCTTTAAGGGTCATGTCATAGATTAATGACTATCGGAGGTTTTGAGGTCTTCAACATTGCTGATGAAGCTTGGCTGATATGAGCTTGTCCGATATTCAGAAAGGAAGACTGCTGAAGAATTATTTGCCTATTGTGCAGAGGACGTCCGATGTCCTATAGGCTAATCTTCTTCAAGACTTATACAAAAAGCAACCCTAAGCTATTCAAGCTATGCCTAAGAACAAGTTGCCACTCTAACAGACACGCAGGCCCATTAGTCACCTTGTCTTAGACTTAGGTTATGGATTCAAGCAAATCTAGACTAAATACAACAGTTGGAAACTTCAAACGTGAACCACGTCCCAATATTGGATCAAGTTCACTTTGACATCTGAAAAGTCAAGGTAAAAAGTCATATGTTTTCTATTGATAAATGTTTACAGAAATGGGTCACGGAAGGTCTAAGGACTCCTATGAAGGACAACGTGCTAGCTGCTATTGATGTAACTGCTGATCCTGAAATCCCCAAGCCTGAAGCAGAATGGGATGATGAAGATAAAAAGTATGATGCGCTTGATGGAAAAGCAAGCTACATTCTCACAAGTTGCTTAGATACAAGCACTTACTAGTATATCATCAACCTGGATACAACTAATGTGATATGGGATGCACTATTGGAATATCTAGGAGGAGACAATGAGACAAAGAACAACAAGCAGTACACATGCATTCAATAGTGACTCCTTCAAGAAGGACCCTAAAGAATCCCTCAGGACTGCCTACGACAGATTTTATGAGGTAGTTAATTCTTTCCATTCTTTGGGTAAAACTTATGAAAAGAGATAAATGAATATGAGATTTTCGAATGCACTAGGCAGTTTATGACATGTAAAGATTACTGTCATGAAAGAATCAAAAGACTTGAATAAATTGTCTCTTAGAAATTTTTATGCAAGTCTTTAGGTTTATGAGCTTGAAATTTAGCAAGCTCAAGAAATGGATTTTTTTAAAAAAAACCTATCTTTACCAGCCATGGCAGAACAACCTACCTGTTCCAAAACTTTTGAGACACCATCTACATCTGGTAATGATGATGATATTCTCTCTGACGAAGTTTTTGCTATGTTCGTCAAGAAATATCATCGTTTTAAAAAGTTAAACAAGCCTTCTATAGAATAGCTGCTCCTCAAAGAACGGCTGCTCATCAAAGAATGGTTGTTCCTTATAAATCTGATATTCCCCAAAAGGACAATGAGCCTGTCTGTTTTAACTGTAGGAAGCATGGTCATTTTGCCTCTAAATGTCCAAAGCCTAAATTTAAATTTTACAAAAACGTCCCGAATCTAAATTTCAAAAACAAAGAGGGATGGTTGCTAAGGACATTGATGAGAACATGCCAGTTTGGTGTGATACTGACTCTGATGAGGATGACTCCTGTGATTTTGCTGAGGAAGCAAATATTTGCCTTATGGCCAGAGAATCACCCCATGATTCAGTGAGATCACTTCCATTTCAACAAGATGATGATGATGATGTGGATGATGATGATGATGTTGATGTTGATGATAATGATGATGATGATGAGCTCAATGAACCTTCTAGGAGAGATCCCATCAAAATCAATAAGGAAATGCTTGAAGAGTTTTCCAAATTCAAAATTACTTATGTGAAATTAGCCAAGAAGCATGAATTGGTTGTCTCTGAGAAATCTACACTGTTGTTTGAGAATAAAGAACTCAATAGACAACAAGTAAAAAATACCAAGACTCAAAAAGATAACAAAACTTTAACTGAAAAGGTTGATTTCCTACTTGAACAAATTAAGAAAATTAATTCTGAGAAAGATGACCTTTAAAAGGTTGTTGATGATTGGAATAACTCCAAAGGAAACATCGATACCATCCTCACTAAACAAAAGCCCCTTGACGAAAAAATTGGTATCGGGTTCCGAGTAAGTTCAATGTAGGAAATGCATCCGTTCTCAATAGAATACGACGCTTAAAGATATTGGAGGAAATGGCTGAAGAAGTAATCTATGACCAGCAACCTTCTGTAAAAGGGAATCAAGGACTTGGCTTTACCAAAATACCATTTGTTTATGCTAAAAAAAAACCTGCCAAGTTCAAGGGTAAGCAGACTGTCATTACAAATGACATTGTAAATAGGGTGTTTGAACAACTTAAACGTGATGTTAGCCATCCTGTGAAAACAGTGAAAGCTAATAATAGGTCTAAAACTGCTCAGCTTAAACCTATTCAATTTGTCAAACAAAAGGCTATTGACGAAAACTCTGACGGTGAAAAACTTAAAGGTGTTATGCTGAGAATGCAAAGCCTTTTATTAAAAGGCCTGCTTTTGCAAAGCCCAATAACACTAGGAAGTTGTATTATCAACCTAAAACCAATAAACCCAAACCTATCATTCCTAAGACTGCTGGTCATAAGATAGCTCCCAAGAAAACAGAGATCACCAGATATATTCAAGATTTTCATACTTGTACTTATGTAAAGGTGCCACGAGATTCATGAATGCCTTCTGAGATTCACACCTAAACCTAAAGGGTTTACACCTCCAAAGGTCAAGCAGGCATAGGTCCAAAAGGTTGCTAACTCTCAGGACCCAAGAATAAAACGGGGTCATGAACTTAAATGTTTTACTTTCAGGAATGCTTCATGGCAGTTAATGAGGAGGAGAAAGATGTATAGTATCTAAATATTGGCTGCTCTAAGCACATGTCTGGAAACTAGGATCTTCTCTCCAATATTATTGAAGCAAAGGGTCCCTCAGTTATTTTTGGTGACAAATCCAAAGGGAAGACAGTTGGCTATGGATCTATAGTTCGAGGAAACCTCTCCATCAGCAAAGTTTTTTCTTGTTAAATACTTGAAGAAAAATCTCCTGAGTATATCACAATTCTGTGATAAGGGACTAATATGTCAATTCACTTCAAGTCACTACATTATCAAGGACAGTGAGACCTACACAACTATCTTGACTGGATTCAGAAAAGGAAATGTGTATGTGGTTGATCTGAATCCTGTTGGAAGGAAGTCAAGTCTGTGTTTGGTTGCAAAGAGCTTCAATGATAACAGTTGGCTGTGGCATAAGAGGCTCAGCCATCTCAAGTTCAAGTATATCTCTAAGTTATCAAAGGACAACTTGGTTATTGGTCTACCAAAGGTACCAGCTGATTATTACAAGCTTTGCAAGGCATGAAAACTGGGGAAGTTAACCATGTCCTCTTTTAAAAGTGAGCCATGTCTATCACCTACCAGACCTTTACAGTGGCTGCATGACATCTGTTACTATTACTAGTCTTAGTGGCAGCAAGTATACTCTAGTGGTGGTTGATGACTATTCAAGATTCACTTGGGTTGAAATGATGTCTTCAAAGGATGAAGCTTATGACATCAAAACAGCCCTCTTCAGAAGACTTCAAACATAAAAGCTGGATGACATTACTGATCTTAGGTCAGACAATGGCACAGAATTCAAGAACAATAGTGTTGCCAAATATTGCCATGATCCTGGGATCAGTCAAATTTTCTATTGCTAGCACACCACAACAAAATGGAGTTACTAAAAGGAATAACAGAACTCTAATTGAAGCTGGGAAGACCATGATTACTGAAGCAAGGCTGCCTATGTATTTCTGGGCTGAAGTTGTCAACACTGTCTGCTTCACACAAAACAGGTCTTTAATTAACAAGTTTCATAACAAAAGTGCATTTCTGAATGGTGAGCTGCAAGGAGAAGTTTATGTGGAATAGCCACCAGGATTCCTAGACAACATAAGAACGAAGATGTCTACAAATTGAGGAAAGCATTATATGGACTCAATCAAGCTCCAAGAGCTGGTATGAGACCATTTCAAAGTTCTTGATTACTCAAGGCTTTGTGAGAGGTCAAATTGATACTCCTCTTTTATCATGAAACATAAAGGTCATTATTTAGTAGTTCAAATTTATGATGATGATATTGTATTTGGCTCTACTAATAAAAACCTTTGTAAAAGGTTTGAAAAGCTTATGCAGAGCAAATTTGAAATGAGCATAATGGGAGAACTCACCTTCTTCCTAGGACTTCAAATTCAGTAAAGCTCAACTGGTATCTTCATCAGCCAAGCCAACTATGCAAAGGATCTTATCAAGAAATTTGGTCTTGAGAATGCAAACAACTTTAACACTTCAACGGCTACTAAGTGCCATCTTGACAAAGATGAAAAGGGCAAGAAAGTGGACATGACTATTTATAGAGGCATGATTGGTTCACTTTGATACTTAACTACTAAGAGACCTGACATTATGGGCTTGTTTAGTAGTTGGACAAGGATAAGGAGTATTATTAATCCCGGTGCTATTAGCGCCTCGCTATTAATCCTCACTTATAAATCGGGGTAATTTTGGATTTAAAATGTTAGTCACATGTTTTTTAGTGAGGGCGCTAGAAATACCACCCTCAACCTTGGAATTATTAGCGAGGGGATAAGGACTTTATCCAGATAGCACGTGCTATTAGTCCTGACCACCTATTGCGTAACAAACATCTGACTATTTGGCTTATTAATCCTATCTGGCCTTAATCCTGACTACCAAACGACCCCTATATTTGTTGTTTCTATTTGTGCAAGATTTCAAATAGATCCTAAGGAGTCTCACTTACAAGCTATCAAGCGGATTATAAGATATCTCATAGATACAACCAACTTTGGTATTTGGTATCTAAGGGATTCATCTTTCACACTTATTGGCTATTCTAATGCTGACTTTGCTACTTGTAAGGTTGACAGGAAAAGCACTAGTGGGACATGATAGTTCTTAGGGAATCAACTAATCTCATGGGCCAGTAAAACGTAAGCTTCTATTTCAGCTTCAACAGCTGAGGTAGAATACATAGCTACTCATAGCTGATGATCACAAATGTTGTGGATCAAACAGTAACTTGTTGATTATGAGATCAAGACTGCTGATTGCTTTATTATGTGTGACAACACATCAGCCATCTCAGTCTTTCAAAATCCTGTCATGCATTCCAAGACAAAGCACATTGATGTGAGATATCATTTCTTAAAAGATCATGTGGAAAAAGGTAATATCAACATGCAATATGTACCTACTGATCAACAATTACCTGATATTTTCACCAAACCACTTGATTCAACCAGGTTTGCCTATCTTAGAGGAGAGCTTGGTATTCCTGTCCTCAATCCTTAACACTTATAAATTTTAATGTTAAAATACATTTAGATGTTTATCTTTAGAACTATTAAAATATCTTATCAGCCAAGTGTAACATTGCTGGTGTCATCGATAACCTCAGGTAAGTATTCGCAAATCTTCTATTATACTCTACCAGCTATTTTCAAAAAGTAGGGATCAAATCTTCGCTCTTTCCCAAGTATCTTTTATATGAGCAATCGCTTATCTTTTCTCATTAAATGCGGACTTCAAAATTTTATCAAATGCCAAACATTCCCTATCATATAAAATGACGAAATCATCAACTTTCTTTTTACTTTCTCTCTCTTCCGCCAAAAGCATTTCAAAACCCTCACCATTGTTGAAGAACTCAAGCTTTTACGAAATTGTATATTCCTTCGATTCTTCGGTTCCTTCACTTCTAAACTACAATGGTTAGTGATTCTTAACATCCTCTTTCATTTAATTTCATTTTCAGTCGATTTCAACAATTATTTTCTAAGATTTCAAAACTTATGAACTGTTGCATTCAACACCATGTTTGAACCGCGAATGTTGATTTTTGTTGTTTGTTAATGATTTCCGAGTTTCTATGGTGTTTACAATGTTCGATTATACATATTTACACCTTTACACTTTAGATTTTCTAAAAATCATTAATTTTGATGTTTGGCTAAAACTCGGATATGAAATTTAGTTGGTGAATTTTTGCTTTTTGAAATGTAAGGTTACTAACATATATTGGGTTTTAATTTCAACACTACATGTTTTTCGAACGCTAATATTTGTTATGTACCAGCTATTCTTAACTTTGTTGTTGATTATTTAGGCTAAATCCTCTAAAAATCTTCTACTTCAACTTCATTGATGCTTCTCTCAAAGAACCGGTCAAGTCTTCAAGGACTCCGAGGCTTCTCAAAGGCCAATTGGCTATCTTCCCAAGAGCAATCACTTAGGAGTGACCATAAATGCTCAATCTGTCAAAGAGTACTACTCATCCAGTAACTTTGATCAAGGACTTAGAAAAAGTGGACTTCTTCCATTTTTTGAATTGGGTGATAAAGACTACGATATCAAGTTGGTTGAGGAATTCTTTACTCGTATGATCGTCCCTCTTCCACCAGCCCAAGGATGAGTAGATAGATAAGAGCTACATCAAAGGCTATATCGAGGCCATTTTATCAAGCTTGACTACAAGGTGGAGAAAGATTTTGGGATTTCGATAAAGGCAAATTGGACTTGTTGAAGAGTCAAATGCGGCATAGGCCATGATGCGAGGAGTTGTTAAGCGAGAACCCCTTTTGAGATGTACAAGAATCTATTTCACAAGTCCCTTACAACATCAGCCATCTGTTTGACAAAGGCATGTTATTTAAGAATGGATCGGGGATGTCTTCACTTCTCACCAATTGTCAATCACTAAAGTTGTCGTTCTAAGGAAGCGGTGAAATGGACCAATCTTCTTAATTCCGCTATTTGATAGTGTTTTGGAGGTCCGACCATTCCGAGGGATGATGAGACTCTTTGTCAAGGTGATTAATACACTCTGAGGGATTACAAGGAGATTGAAGACACCATAGCTCTTGATGAGCTTATCAAGGTGACAAACACTTATGTGTTCACCTCTAACAAAGAGAGCTATTGCATTCTTTGGGCCATCCACTCGGTCAAGAAAGGCAAGAGGAAAATTACCTACACAGTTGAGGGGCTACCATCTCAAGAGGAGCAACCCAAGCCCATAGCTGCAATTGCACGAGGACTTTGACCTTAGTTGTCTTGACCATGGCTGTGGCCACGACCGGATTCCAACACGAAACCCCAAGGTGGGTGCCCCAACGGACGAACATAAACCCAAAATGAAAAGTACGTGGCATAACCACCGCACTTAATGAAACATTATGGCTAAACTTGATAAAATAAAATAATTCATCGATGACACTACAGCGGGAACCCAACTAACACAACCACGGGTCTAAAACTCGGAAAATAAATAACAACAATCCCCACGGCCACAACATGCGGATAACAATTATAAACCACGAGCTAAAACATGCTCGGAAAGAAACCGAACTACAACTAGAACTATAAACACGAGCACGACATACACATGCGGCATCCAAAAGAATAAAGAGTTACAACGCGGAACACTATCCAAAGTAAAGTTTACATAACTTTACATAACCCAATCGTCCTTACCAAATAAAATAACTATAATTATAAACAAGTTCCACGAGCTACAAAACCTACAAGACAACCGCTAACTAAGCGTGATCTCGCGACCTCACCGGTGATTTCCTTGCTAGCTCGGATCTAATGAAAAACATATGAACAACGAGCGGGGTGAGTCATAATGACTGATAAGTTACTAAATGCAACTATATGGCGTGGCATAATGCTCAATCATAAAAGCGTAACATAGAATCATTTAAGTATACCAAACCATAAACATGTACCACAAAATCATAGGCACATAAATCACAAATACCGTAGACGGTGATGATCACATAAATGCACGTAAATAACCACATTTAAAAGGATATAGTTGTTGTGCGACTGGCTTTGTCGCTTTACACCTATCGAATGGTTGCGAATCGGATCTCGTGCTTGGATCATATTGAACACCTTGTACATCTGTCGTTACATCTCGCTATTCTACTTAGCGAGGAAAGATACCATTGTTACTTCTCACTTGATTACATAGTGAGGAAAATACTATCGTTACTTCTCACAGTCTACTTAGTGAGGAAAATACTATTGGTTGCCATAGTTACGCGTATTGCTTATAATAATGGGACCACTTCCCACTAGGGCCAGTAGTGGGGACGAAAGGGAACCAATGAGGCAACCCATAGCAATCGCTTACCACGAAGGCTATGTGTCGTTGCATTACCGACTTAAATCATGTATACCAGCTGGACTTCCAAAGCGATGCACAAGTAGATATTTACTCGTACCGTAACAACAACAATAAGGTTCAAAAGTAATGAACCTTATCCCAACCAAAGAGGTCAATGATCCTACCTTAACACATTACTAAACACCTTTCGTGAAGTAATAAATCAACATCTCAAAACCATATATTTAGTCTTGAATCACATAATCATACAAGCACATATTTACAAGTACTTCTCAAGAACCATTAGACCACATATTTAGTCTATAAACATCTACACATTGAGATACACATTTGATTCCTAACAAACGCACCTTAAGACTACTAATTTAGTCTAGTTACAATCCCATATTGGGCACTAAGCTTAAAGAATATTAATTCAAATTCAATGCACACTTCTATTTTCTTGCGATGCGCCGAGTAAACAAAGCCGCCCATGCTTATCTTCGTCGCCCGACGATATTTATGACTATTGACTTGGTGCCATGGACCAACGGCTTGCATCCATGAAGGAGGAGATAAAGCAATCGTGACAAATTGGTGAGAAGATTGACGTAAGTGCCTTGTTAAGCCAAAAGAACAAAGACCTCAAAGAAGAGTTGGAAGCACCAAAAGGAACTTGCAAGATTCAAAGCTACGCGATGCTTCAAAGCATGCGGACAAGCATCAACCCGACAGGTATATCTACTTGTCCTTATCCACTTCTTCTATCTTTTGTCAAAACCTTGTAATATTTAAACAACTTGTTTGATATACAATGGTTATATTCTTTTAAAGTTGTCTTAATTTTCATGCTTTATGATTAGCGCTTATTGTGTGCATGAAATTTAAACCTCTTGTTCAAAGACATACTCTATATGTGCGCCCGACCCGGATCTCTATCACGAAATCCCAAGGTCGGTTCGCCAAAAGAACAACACAACACAACCCAGAACAAAGAAAAGCATAACAACAACAATAAGGTTCAAAAGTAATGAACCTTATCGACAAAGAGGTCAATGATCCTACCTTAACATTACTAAACACCTTTGGTAGTAATAAATCAACATCTCAAAACCATATATTTAGTCTTGAATCACATAATCATACAAGCACATATTTACAAGTACTTCTCGAGAACCATTAGACCACATATTTAGTCTATAAACATCTACACATTGAGATACACATTTGATTCCTAACAAGCGCACCTTAAGACTACTAATTTAGTCTAGTTACAATCCATATTGGGCACTAAGCTTAAAGAATATTAATTCAAATTCAATGCAC
>JACONP010000225.1:0-16489 GCA_016624345.1 Platycodon grandiflorus
AAAACAAGTTTAATCTCTCTAATTCCACATGGAAAAGAGAAAAATATAGGATTTTGTATTTAATTTCAAATAAAAATATGAAAAATGCTCACACGTAGACAATCTTTTATATTAATATATGATATACTCTAATTATATATTATGAATTCGAGATTTAAGATTGATCCTATGAATAAGATTTGTTAGTACCATTTATTTTAGTTTTAATAACTAGTTTAGGACCCACACGCCGGTTGAATTAAGAGGAGTTTAGTTTTAATTTATTGTTTTCATTCTTAGTGAACTTTTTTTATTATTATTTCTATATATCGAAAAAACTCTATCCGAAGTTTGTAAACAATTTTTTTTTATCTGTAGCTTTTTATATTATTGTTATGATTTTAGTTTTACTGTTTTTATCTAACAAACTCTGTATATCTATATTTGGAATTGTATCCCTAATTTGTTTTATTTGTAAATGGTAAAAATCATTTATTTTGGAGAGGACATATTTTTAATTCTTATGTTTAGTTCAAACTTCAACTTATGGGGAAGTTAAAGAGTTCTAGTTATAGTACGGTGCATCAAAAAGAAGTTTTGATAAAATACTAGTAAAGCACTCGTGCGATGCACGTAATCTTTATCGATAAAAAAATTATTATTTAAAGAGTTCAATGTATGAAAATAAAATTGATCATGCCAAAAATTGTTCAGGTGATCACGTCGACTCCACGTGTGTAGTTAGTTGATTGGTAGGATGTCACGACTCTCAATAGGCAAGCGTAACTAAAACTTGTCCGCCGGATGATACCTGTGATACTGAAAAAAGTCACTATTAAGGAGCCAGCGTGGTCCGACTATAGCCCAAAGTGATTGTGAGTATGAGGAAGGGTAATATGGTCTCGGTCGGTCCTCAAGTAAACTCTCGGGCATAAATGCACAATCGGTTTGAGAGATTTGTAGATGAAGGTAGTTAATGCAACCTAGCCATAAATGAAGACAATCACTTTGTATTTATTCTAAAGGAATGTTGGTTGGGTGCAATGGGGTTGCCATATGTCACTGGGATTGGCGAAGAAATGTCCATTTATAGGTGTCGTCAAAGCCATTGAAGAGCATTCTAGGTGAAGTGATGGGCATTTAAGGAGAAGATTTGTCTCCTCCTTGGAACTTGTGCGCATCACCACCATACCTCTAACTAGGGAGTAGGTTGTTGCGACCAATGAAAAGTTTGTCAATGGTCCCGGAATGACGTTGAGCAAGGTTGACATTGAATGCGGCAACAATTGTTGACTTTCGCTTGACCGGGATCACGACCCGGGGCTTGAGCTCAAGCTCGAGGGAGGGACTCCATGAGTGAGGAGTTTAAAAGATGGCTGGAGTCCGAGGTGCGTACGCGATGAAGCCCAAGAGTCAATGACTGGTGAGTGTGTGATGCCCGAGTTCGCGATGAAGCTTGGGATGAGGGAGAAGTGCTCTGGTTCAGATCGGCTAAGCCATGTGTCATGCCTCTTCACCACGTGGTGGCAAAATACTTTAGTATCTTCAGTAGCCCCTGACTTCCCGAATTGGTGATTTATCCTTGAAGTTATGAAGTGTAGTTTAGTAATGCTCGGGTCCTTCTCACTTGGGAGACCGGGGAGCAGGTAGTTATTGCCTCAGGAAGATACACATTTTCTGGGAAATCGTGACGCATCATTGACGCAAAATTTCGGACGGCTCATAAATGCACGTCCTTTCATATTTCAAAATTAACCGTTTTTGGGAAAACAACGCCTTTTGGCATTTATACGAAAAACACGCTGAGTTACCCGTTTGGATTTTCCACTCTGGAAAACACGTAATTACCGTCGGAGCAATCAACAGATGGGCATTTTGGCCGAATTGCTCCGACATGATCCGACAATAACCTTCGACGCTAATTTATCTCCGACAATATTTTGACAGTAATTACTCGTCGGAGTTTCGATAGCAATTACTTGAAGTTCCGATAGTAATTACTATTTGCTTATTATATTGTGTATGTGTGTGGGTGAAAGAAGTATTTCTTTATTATATTATTTGTGTATTTCTTAACATGTGGTCCCAAAATTTTATATTGTTTGTCTATTTTGTCTATGTGTGTTTGCGTTTCTTAACATGCTTTTCATGTTTTGTTTTCTTTCCATTTTATGCTTTACATGACATTGCAGTGTCTCCATTTTGTCTGTGTATAGTATTAGGCTAATTATAACTAAATTATGATGCGGAATGCCATATTTTACTATTTGCTTGCATCATGGTGGGAATTTTGATAACAGTAAAGGACTGAAGTATGTGGGGATTAAGTACTGGATCATATAGATGACTGGGATAATGACAAAATATTATTTTGGGATATAAGAAATCTATTAGTAATATTCTTAAGATTAAAAATGTGAAGTCATTGTACTACAGGATTCCTTGGAATTCCTTAGAAATGGGGATTAGGTGATTGTATTGCAATTCTGAGGTTGTTCAGATGATTGAGTTCATCAATTAAGGACTTGGATGAGATTGATATCTATGTAGAACATGATGTAGATAAAGTTGTATTCCCTTCTGAAATTCCTAGTGTACCTTGTCCTGATGGTATGACTTTTGATCCAAACACTTTACTTAATGAAGATTGCATTTTGATAGAAATGATTAATGAACATTTGGGTGGTCATGATGAGAATAGGAGTGCAAAAAATCAAGGAAAAGATAGTAATGATATGAGTTGAAAATGAGGAAAATGATAAGAGATGATAACAAAGTTGAAAATGAGGAAAATGATAAGAGATGATGATTGGCTAGAGAAGGGATTTGTTGATGTGGAAAATGAGAAACATGAAAATAGAGAAATGGAAGATGAAAGGCAGATGAAAGAAAAAATTGTTGATTCATGAGGTAGTGATACTAGTAATCACGAGTTGAGTGGGAATAATGATGATGAAACATATGAGGTAGTTCAGGATGAAGAAGATTCAACAGAATTTGAATTAACTGAGAGTGATTTAGATACTAGTGATGATGAGTTGGCTCAGTTGAGAAGGGGAAGACTTGAAAAGTAGAATAGAATAAACCAAGGTGAAGAACAAAGAGGTGGTGCGAAGTGCAAAAACACACCAATCAGAGAGAGGGAAGAAGAGATAGGAAATAAAAGTAGGAAAAATAGGAATGGAAATCAAAATGTTATCGATTTCAATTCGATGAAGAGAAGACAAGTGAGAGGGAATAGTTCGCTTCGAGTGAGAGTCAAATGTTAAGGTTGATGTTGAGGGGTCCGTATTGGGTTTGATGAACATGTGAGGCATAGAAAAAAAAAGGTTAAAGGTCAAACATTTAACCAAAGAGTGACATGAAAGATGTGAATTTCCAGGTTGGGCTACAATTTGCAAATGCTACAGAGGTGAAAAAAGTATTGACTAGTTATGCAATTGATAAAGGATATGACCTGAAGTACATAAAGAATGAAAAGAACAGGGTTTGTGCTATTTGTGTGAACTCTACAGTTTGTCCATGAAGGATTTGGGCTAGCAAAGAACATAATGAGCATACTTCCATAATAAATTCCTTTAATCCAATACATAAATGCTCAAAGAATATTAAGACTAGACAGTTAACCTCAAAGTGGTTAGCTAAGCATTACTTTACCAAGATTAGGAATAACTGTAACTGGACTTGTGAGGAAATGGCTGCTAAGATTTTGAACACATTTGACTTGAAAGTCTATCTCAGTTTGTGTCATAGGGCTAAGCAAAAAGCTTTGAAACATTAGGATTAATAGATGAGCATTATGGAAGATTGTGGGACTATAGAAAATAATTGAAGAGTACAAATTCAGGAAGTACAATTGAAATCAAGTATCATCAACCCAATCCACTTATTCCCCCTATTTTCAAAAGGATATACAATTGTTTCCATGCCCTTAAACAGGGTTTTATGCGTGGATGTAGGCCAGTTATTGGGATTGATGGGTGTTTTTTGAAAGGGTTGATGAAGGGTGAATTATTGATAGTTGTTGGTAGAGATGCAAATAATCAAATGTGGCCAATTGCATGAACAGTTGTACAAGTTGAAAATTTTAAATCATGGAATTGGTTCTTATCACTTCTGATTAAGGACTTGGAGATGGGAGATGGTCAGGGATGGACTATAATCAATGATCAACAAAAGGTAAAAAAGTATTCTATTTCTCATTTCTTATGATTATTTTTTATTTCTTATTCTTAATTATTTGACTGTATTACTGACTGACTTCAATTCTCTTGATAGGGTTTGGTTAAGTCAATTACTGAATTGTTACCTGAAGTTGAGCACAGAGCATGTGCTAGACATGTTTTTGCTCACTGGTCCAAAAAATTCAAGGGAGTCGAATGAAGAAAATGGTTTTGGAGGATTGCAAAGGGCACACACACTAATGCTTACCAAAAAGCATGTGAGGGTTTGAAAGAAATTGATGCTAAGGCATATGAAGATTTAATGAACAGAAATGTCCAGAAGTGGTCTAAATTTTTTTTTTGGTGATCATAGTAAGTGTGATAATTGTGAGAACAACATGTCTGAAGGGTTTAATGGATCCCTTGTTCAATCTAGGTGTAAGCCTTTAATATGCATGCTAGAGGACATAAGGGTGATGATGATGAGTAGGATCACAAAAAGGAAGATTTGGATGTCTAAACATTGGAATAGTGTGTGCCCTAGGATTAGAAAAAAGTTGGAGTAAGTGGAAGTCAGTGTACAATGGGGCCACAAATTTTGAAGTGACATACATGAATGAAGGATTTGTTTTTGATATTGATGGACAAACATGTTCATGCAAGTCATGGGACTTGATTGGCATACCATGTTGCAATGCTGTGTCAAGTATATATAGAATGGATAAGAATCCAAAGGACTATGTGTCGGAGTAGTATAAGAGAGATGTCTTCATCAAAACATACTCAAATGTATTGCAGCCTATAACTGGAGAAGCTAATTGGCCCAAGTCCTGGAATGAAGTTTTGCTATTGTAGCAAATTGTCTATTCATTGTCAATGGTTATGACACACATGAACAAGCCATTTTTATGGGACAAATAACATTTGTAATACACTTGCTTTCACTCTGATGTAGTAACAGATGACATTTCTGATACACTTGCTTTCATAAAAGGGACATTAAAATACAAAGAACATTACAAACATTAACAAGCCATTTTTATGTCAACATTAAGTGTTTTTTCCCATCATTTGTGAACAAACACACAAAGAAACCATTTAAAACCCCTAAAATAGCAATCAATCTCAAGTACATTTTCCCTTCCATTGATAGGTTTCATTTTGTGATTTCATCCTTGTTGATTCCATAACTTGACTTCTCAGCTCACGCTCCAATCTTTCAATTTCTTGCTTTAAAATTGAATTTCTCTTTCTCTTTGGTCAACTTCACTTCCATATTAGCGATTTTCACTTGTAATTCATTCACTTTATCTCTAGTTTCGTTTATCACCTCAATTGCTCTTTTAAGAAACTCGTCAACCCATTCAAAATACTCGAAGTTTTGGGGATCCTACAAAATATTGCACACAACTAGTTAAAAAATAATAAATCCCCAAAATAAATCAAAAAATAAAAAGGAGAGAAACAGAAAATAAAAACCCAACAAATCAAAATATGTACAAAATATTTACCTTGTAATTCGAAACCCATTAAACCATATTCCCGGTGTTTTCTAGTCATTGAAATCCACTCTAGAGCTCGCAAGTCTGCATTTACAATACTTCACAAACCCAAATTTGTTACTTTGTTGATTAGTTGTTGAAGATGAAGATGAGGACATTGATGATTCAAGATAAAAGAAAAATAAGACCTAAGAGAGAAAGAAAAGACGGGCAAGAAAGGAGAGAGGCCGCACGAGATAGGAGAAGAGAGGAGATATGAGATAGGATAGATGAGAGAGAAGACAAGAGAGGAGAGAGAAGTGAAGAACAAATAATAATAGAGGAGGGAGAAGGGAGATAACACCGAAAAACTAATCTCGACCCCACTTTATTTCCTTCCATTCCCGCCAAAATAATCCATCTCGCTAGTATGTTGTCTACGTTAGATCATTGCACTTCGATCAAGGTCATTTTTGTCCTAAAAATAAGAAACTAACGCCGCACCGATTTATGAGCTTGAGGGACTAATTGTTGAGGGACTAACTTAGAACCAAAAACCTCAATTTAAGTACCAATTTAAAAATGTTCATGTACATAGGTAGGAAAAGTTGTCAAGTTCGTTAAATTAATCCTTCACACTTTAAATAAGTTCTACGTCCACTACCAAAGTGGATAAATTTGGATTTTAAATATGTGCACTATTTTTTTCACTAAGATCTATTACAAGGATCTCTAATAGATCGTGTATAAAAATATTTGACCAAGTGTTTATAGTAAGAGAAAAATCTAGTAGACAAATTTAGTCTCTCATGTGCTTTGAACAGAGAATTATTAACAATGAAGAGAAATAAAGACTAGAATCAAAGTGAAGTGCTCTTCAAAATATTGAATGCTAGTTTGAGCATTCTTGAGTGCACTGAATGATTGAGTTCGTTAGTAGTTGTTGGAGCAAGTCTATCTTCAATGCTTCAAGTGCTTCTATTTATATCTTGAAGAGCTTGGGTAGCCGTTGAGGAATAGCACACTCAGACGGTTTCAAATTTTGGATGCATTTAATGAGAGTTACGTGCATTAAATGCATATAGCTGCTGAGTGTCACTCCATCCGACTAGAGTCGTCTTCAAGAGTTGTGTGCAACCGACACTGCGAAGTTTTATAGGAATGTCTAATCAAAGTACTGTTTGCATGATGTCCTTTTCTACAACATACCTAGGAATAGAAAGATGTAATAAATGAGCCTACATGCTTTTATCGAAAAGCATTGCTGCAATTTTGTGGTCTCATAGGTATTTTTCATTGATGATCAATCAGCTTCTTGAGACATCATGCCCTACTAGTAGACATTGTTAGTGCCGTAGAGCATTCTTCATTCTTTAATCTATTACAAAGCTAAGTCTAGACAAGAGTTGCCACACCATTTGACACGCAGGCCCATGGTCACTATTGTAAAGACTTGAGGTTATGGATAGAAGCAAATCAAAACTAAAATATCTAACAACCCTTTTACATAGTCAAGACCTCACAAAGACAACAACAAACTACACAAGAGTATAAAAGACCTTATTTTAATAGAATATATTATGAAAGACCCAATTATAACTTTCAACAATGTAATACAAGATAGAACAATGGGTATAATCAAAAGTTTAGAAAATATTATGAATATTATGAAAGATACAATCCATGGTATAATCAAAGAACATATCATCACCATATGTTTTATAGATGTGACCACAACTCTAATATTTTTATTACAAGCATGAGTGTTTTAATTGTATTTATTTAACTAAAAGTACTACTCCCCACAAAAGAATTATCCAAGTGTGGGTTCCAAAATTTTAACAAACTGGACCCATTTTAAAAGGGTATTATTCTCTTTAATGTTTATTTTGGAATGCATCTACAAAAGAACAAAAAATCAAGGATATATAAAGCCAAAACCCCATGTTTATTTGAAAGTTCAAACACAACTCCAAGGGAGATCACAACTATGTTTAGAGAAAATAAAGAAGTAAGAAGAAATGCATCAATTAAGAGAAAATCCATTTTAAAAGGGGGTGGGAGATTTAATTTGAGGGGAAAAATATCTCATGGTTATGTTCCATATTGAAGCATAGCACCAAAATTCATCCAAAAGTTCATTTTTGAAGATATCTGTTTGATGGAAGTGTGTTTGAAACAACCAAAGCAAAGCTATTTGAAAAAGGTTAGCTATTTATAAACAACTAAGGTGCGGATAGCTTCGTGCCCAAAAAGTTGATTTTCTTCGCAAAAGTCATCAAAAAATGTTCATTATTGACGAAATTTAGTTGTTAGGAGTGTTTGAAATTACAAAAGATTAGTTGCTTAAAGAAAAATAATGTTTGTTGTTTAAAACATAACTATTTGTATCACTTGCACGAAAAAATATTTTCCTCCCTCTCTGGATGTCAAAACAATAAACCAATTTTTTTCTGTGTAAAATAAACTCATAGAGCTTTTGTTAGGACATTAGATTTAGTAAGTTTTGATGTAGCAAAACTAAGTTGGCATAATTTTCCATAAAATAGATTAATAGGCTTAATGTATAGGAGTTATGTTGTCAAAGAAATAACAAACATCTAAGATATAGCTGACATAAAGATCAAACAACTAAGATTGAAGACACAACAAACAACTCAAACAAACAGCTAAGACTCAAGAGTGAGTCAGCACTAGTAGCATTCCACGTATTGAACATTCATTGGACAAGGCAAGTTGAGTGTCATACAAACTACACTCTTAGCTGGATATTGCTCATCTAGACATTATATAACGTCTAGATTATAACAAAAACTTTTCGAACAACACCTATATAAAAATGGTTCTCCCCACCAATTAAAGAGGATGGCTTTAGAGAGATAGCTTACATATAAAGTGATCATCAAATAAAGAGGGTAGAATACAGAGGCAAGAGAGATTTGATTTCAAAAGCTCTTCAAGAGTAAAACAATTATCATTGTTCATCTAAAGAATAACATGAGATATTTGGATATCTAATTTATTAAAGCATCTACTATCCCACCATGATCAAGATCACTCATCTACAAACCCGCCAGGATGATTGTTCTATCAAACAGTTGCACATCAACCGCTGGTCACATCGACATTGAGCTACAATAGCAGCCTTCGTAGACTAGTTAAAGTCATTTTATTAAGAAGCAAACCCTCCTTTGTGTAATATGTAAAGGTCCTAGTTAGAGAGCCAACTAGTAGAAGAAATTGAGGACTTTTTGTCAATAATCTGTATAATTAATGAATTATAGTGGGTTATTGTCTCATTAAGCCAAAGGGATGTGAGGACAAGTAGATGTGAGATCGGTGATCAAAACCACTATTAATTACTTTTCAAATTCTCTATCCCTTAACTCTTTACATACCGTATTTTGATCCTTGAATGTTTATCTTTGCATGAACTTAACATTTCTATATCTAATTGATCAAACAATCTTCAAACCGCTTATTTGCAATTAACCACCATAGCACTTCACACACAAAAGATAAGATTATAACTTGTCATGATATCACTTATTAACTCAAATTCCGTGTGCACAACTGCTTTTCAATCGTAACTATTTTGGCAAAACTTAGTTGTTTATCCCTTTATAGCCAATGATCACTTTTTGTCAAAGAGTTGATCAATCTCATCTGATCATATTAAGTGTGTAATTGTATAAGAAATCTGCTTTGAGAGATCTCTTCTAATATCAAAACTGTAAACAAAAGGCTAAGTTATATTATTTTGAAACTGCCTTCTTTCAATAAGCACATAAGTCGTATTAATTAGGTTATTATATATGCTTTACAAACCTGATATTATCCTGAACTTTCAACTGGTATCAAAGCAGAGTAACAACCCGTAGGTTGATTGTTGATTTATTAAAAAGCTATAAATGTAAATTTCATTATTATTTGTGTTATTGAACATTGAACTCTTAATTGGTATCAGAGCATGTTTCCAAGAAATTTGAGTATCTCCAAGCTTAACAACTTGTAAAAGATCAACATTCATAATCATGGCCTATCAAGGAAATATGTGTTCTGATGATTATAAATGCTTTACATCTACATCTGATAACTGTTATAATACTAATGATTAGAGTTGGTTTGGTTTGCAAGAGGAAATATACTCATCAATCAGATCAAACACAAAAGAAGAATCAAGAGAGGACAAAGATGAATTAGACATAGTATGCTTCATGACAAATAATGATAGTGATTCGCATACCAGTTCAGATGACAATGATTTAGAAGAATTGAAAGCAAATGAAGAATTGAATCAAGTAAGCAATTTTGAAAATCTCAACTTAGATGAACTTAAGTGGTTAGTTTGTGTTATTTATTGTCAAAAGAAGAAACTTTAAAATGACATGAAGTCTTTAATAGCTGAAAATATTAAACTAAGTAGAGAATTAGACAATGTTAAGAAATTGTTATTGTTGCATCTTAGCCTAGATTTGCTTGAATCCATAACCTAAGTCTAAGTCAAGGTGACTAATGGGCTGCGGTTCAAGTAGTGTGGCAACTTGTACTTAGGCATAGCTTGAATAGCCTAGGATTGCTTATTGTAAGTTGCCTTGAAGAAGATAGCCTGTAGTGATATCGCCATCCTCCCTACATCCGCCATGCTTAAGCGAGTTCTTCAAGATATCGGACAAGTTCATCCAAGCCAAGCCTCATCGCCTAAGTTGAAGACCCCAAAGATCGTCCAGATATAAATCGCCAAGACATGTCCCGATTTGAGACTTTCATGCAACGCTAACCCGCAAATCACATTCAATGAAGGTTTCCATTCTTGGCATACACTCGTAAAAGGACATTCCTCCCAAAGCACACAATCGCCTATTTTAGCAAAGTGTCGGAGACAGATGCAAACTTCGTGCCACCTATCGAGAGTCAACAACCGATTAGAGCATTAATTGCTCTTAAATTCAAATTAGAAGACCACCAACGGCTCCAAGCTTATATAAAAGGAGAATCCATTGCTGCATTCAATATACTTCAACAACTACAACTCAATCTTCTTCATCTTCTTCAAGTGCATTAAAAGCTTAAACGCCCTATCTGTACATCCTTCTTTGAAGAGCTTCACTCTAAGACGATCATCCACTAAAGCTCTTCATTGATTGCAACACCTAGCTTTTCATAGCTCACTAGAATTGTATCTTATTGATATCAATTCTCCCACACAAACACTTGGTCAACAAAATTTTTGTACACAATCCATTAGAGATTTAGTTTGTAAAATATCTAGTGGAAAAACTTAGTACACGATTTTCAAATCCAAAGTTGACCACTTTGGTCATGGACGTAAGCACTTATTTATAAGTGTGAACCATATTAAATATTCTGCTCTTTTTTGTGTGATTGTGATTTGATTGTGTTGCTTTAAATTTCCAGATTTCCAATCATAGAATCACGATCTTGTCCTCGCCAAGATCACCATTCTCAACTTGTCCCGTTCAAAGACTCCGCGCAAAATTTTTAAATCCCTAGTGAAGTAAGATTTTGAATCAATTTCAAAATTGGATAGGCTATTCAACCCCCTTCTAGCCTATATATATAGCAACCTTGGACCTAACAATTGGTATCGAGCTTAACTCTTGAAAACTAGTTTTTCCAAGATTAACCTCTTGAGATTAAAGATCATGGCTGCTCACCAAATGTTGGAAACCTCAAACGCGGAACCATTGTCCCGTCTTGGATGAAGTTCACTTTGACATCTGGAAAGATAAAGTCAAAAGACATATGAATTCAATTGATAAACGTTTGTGGAAATGTGTCCGATGGACCCGTAATTCCAATGAAGCTCTATCCATAGCCGCATAGATCCAACCGCCTGCACCAAGTACCAAAGCCAAAGAAGAGGGGATGATGAAGACAAAGAATGATGCTCGATGGAAAGGCCATCAACATCATTACCACCGTGTTGATATAAGCACTTATCGCCAGATTATCAACTTGGACACAAAGAAAGGAGATGTGGGAAGCCATCCTTGAATATCTTGAAGGTGACGCGAGACAAAGAACAACAAATTATATACCAAGATCCGTAAGTTTGACTCCTTCAAAAAGGATCCCAAAGAGTCTCGCGGCGCCTATGACAGATTCTATGAGGTAGTCAACTCTTGCTATTCATTAGAAAGAAGTATGAAAAGAAAGAAATAAACATGAGATTTCTAAATGCACTAGGCGCCTATGGCATGTTAAGATCATCGCCATGAAAGAGTCAAAAGATTTAAACAAATTGACTCTTAGAAACCTTTATGCTAGTCTTTAGCTTTATGAGCTTGAAATCCAACAAGCTCAAGAAATGGAAAAGAGTTTTAAAAACTTGTCCTTACCAAAATTATGTCTCGAACCTTCCCTGCTCAAAAAACTCATGAAACACCTTCTACATCCAAAGGAAGATGATGATATTCTTTCCGACAAGCCTTTACTATGTTTGTAAAGAAATATCAACGCTTTCAAAAGGTTTAATAAACCATCATCACATAGGCGCCTTCACAAATCCGCCGCTCCTTATAAAACAACCGCCAACCAAAAAATTCTCGCCCTTATAAATTGCACCATCAAAAAGGATAATGAGCTAGTTTGTTTTAATTGTAGAAACCGTGCCATTTTGCCTCTAAATGTCCAAAGCCAAAATATGAATTTTATAAGAAACGCCCAAACTAAATTTCAAAAACAAAGGGATGGTGGTCAAGACATTGATGAAAGCACTCGCCTACATGGCGTGACACCACATCCATGAGGATGACTCTTGTGACTTTGCCAAGAAGCCAACATATGCCTATGGCCGTGGAGTCACCACATGATTCAATGAGGTCACTACCATTTCAACAGATGACAAGTGATGATGATGATGAGCTCAATGAACCATCAAAGCGGAGAGCTCATCAAAGCTAACAAAGACACTGAAGAGTTTTCAAAATTCAAAGTCGCCTATGTGAAATTAGCCAAGAAGCATGAACTAGTCGTTCTCGAGAAATCAACCTTGATGTCTAAGATCAAAGATCTTGATAGACAGAAGTCGAAAGTATCAAACCGCAAAAGAGAACAAAGCTTTGACCGAAAAGTGGACTTCCTACTTGAACACATCAAGAAGATAAATTCGAGAAAGATGACCTTCAAAAGGTTGTCAATACTTGAATAACTCTAAAGGAAACTTTGATGCCATTCTCTCAAACCGAAAACTTTAGATGACAAAACCGCATTGGTTTCCAAAGTGAGTTCAAAGTAGGTAGTTCTTCCAGCTTCAAAAGGATGAGACATCCTGATTGTCAAGAATTGGTCGTAGAAGTTTCTTATGACCAGCTAGCTTCCCAAAAGACAAGGACTTGGTTTAACAAAGTTCCTTTGTTTATCCCAAGGACACAAAAGACAAGTCCAAAAGAAAGCAATCACAAAGAATGACTCGCTAATAGTGAGTTTGAGCAACTGAACTCGCCATTAGTCACCCTAAGCAAACAGGATGACTAATAGCAAGTCTAGAATTCTCACCAAACCTATTAAATTTGTCAAAGGCAAGACTGCCGATCCCAACACCGCCTATAAAAGGGTAAAAGAAGTGAATTCAAGTAGATAAAAGCTTAAAGGACATGTGCAGAATACAAAATCTTTTGATAAGTGGTCTACCTATGGTAAACCTAACATCAACAAGAAAAGGCATTATCACTCTAAGTCCTATAGGCCAATTATCGCAGTAAAGATCATTCCAAAGACCGCTGATATTAAGAAGCCTCAAAGAAATCATTACTCATGTTGAAGGATTTCACAAATGCTCTTCTCAGAATGCCATGGTCATGAGATTCATGAATGCCTTCTCGAGATTCACACCTAAATCGGAGAGGATTTACTCCTCCAAAGGTTAAACAAGTGTGGATCCCAAAAGGTTGCTAACCTTGAGGACCCAAAAATAAAAGGGGACCATATTCTTAAATGTCTATATTTCAGAATGCTTTATGGTCACAATGAAGAAGAGAATGTGACGCCTAGACCCGGATCCCAATGCGAAATCCCAAGTCGACAAAACAACAAGCAATTAACGACAAAACCAATTAAAAGCCACGTGGCGCAAATATCAGACGCACTCAAAACCCATTTAACAAAAACTTTGATAATAAGTCAATCATCGGCGACAGCATGTACCGAACCCAACTAATAAAACACGATTATAAGTTTGAAGAGACATCTCTAATAACATTAACTACCTCGGCCACAACATGCCGGAACCAACATATACAAAACCACGAACTACTACATGCTCGAAAATAACCACATTAAACATAAACTGACATAATGAAGGCCCACATACACGGTGTCGGCTACCAAAAGAATAAGAGATACAAACCGCAGTATTCATACTTACCCAAGTAAAGTCTAAGCATGACTTTACTTAACCAATCGTCCTCACCAAAAGAATTTACTAACTATCAACAAAGAGTTCCATGACTTAGACAAAGCGAGGGACCACCTGCGAGCTAAGTGACCGAACTAATCGTCCTCACCGCGAACTTCCTACCGGCTCCGGATCTAAGGAAAACAATTAAACAACAACGCGGGGTGAGTCGAATGACATGAAGTTACTAATGCAGGCTAATGGCATGACATGATATTCAAGCAATAACATAACATGGTATTAACGTTTATATATCACAACCAAACCATTTGTCATCTTACCGATACACAATTTATTCAACTCACATAATACTTGCTTATAAATGACCATAAGGAAGTGTATCATATCACTTTCTTTAACCTTGTGTCGCTCCCAATACACAATCAAACAACAAAGGTTCGATACTGCGGTGTGTAGTATCGACGCCCCCATACACAATCCCGTCGAGTTCAACATAGCAAGCCAAAGTCATGCATTGCAACAATGGGGCTACTTTCAACTGTGGCCAACAAGAAGGGTGGCAGTAACTCCCAGCGGGCGACTTACGGCTATCATATAACGTTAATTTGTGAAGACCATAGGTCGCCCTACCTTACCAATGACGCCACTGGACTTACACAATGCATAAATAGATATTCTTATTCCTCAAATGCAATTAACCATCAAGTTCAAAAAGTAGTGAACTTGACAAATGACAAGTAGATTATTTTATTCCATCACTCATCATCATTTTAACAAGTAGGTAAACATTCTGTTCAACACATTAGAGCTATACACGCCTCTAATTTAACAAGATCGAAAGTACTCTGAAGGAATCTCGATCAATCGGGCTCTAAACCTCGTAGAAATCTAATATGTTGTTCTAGAGTCATAATCCTCCCTAAAATCTACTTTTAGAGTTACTACTAAAGTTTGCCAAATTAGGGTTTCAATGCTAAGTGCAAGACCACCCATTTTCAAGTCTCAAGCTCTCTATTTGTTCAAATCCTAACATTTATATGCCAACCTTTGTTCATTAACCTCATCCAACACATACTCATATAATAAGCACAATGTACCCATCTCAACCTAGAGAGGTTTGACATAAAATAACATATAAAGCAAATCATACCATAATATTGATGATCTAACATATATGGAAGTTTAAAGCATTCAAAGGGGGTTTAGTAACTTACTTGTGACGAAAAATCAAAGCAACTAAAATGAAATCAAGACCTTCTAAGATGATCTCCTAGTCCCAGAGTAACACAATGGGTGGTCTCGATCAAGATCTGGCGGTTAGATCTTTGAACCCAAACACACACACACTAATCTCACTCTTTCTCCCACACACACACCTCAAGCTTCAATGGAGGATTTGGGAGGGAAGAATGGAGAGGAATTGAAGCCTCCACTCATAAATGGGTGTAAACTTCAGATTGAAAAAGGGTAGTGAGGTGGCTCAAGGAGAGCCACCAAAAAGATAAGTTTGGGGTGAAATTGTCATTTCCGAAAATGTAGTTTCAAACCGGGCCAAAGCGACGCTTTCTCCCTCAACCGCGCGACGCTTCCTCTGGAAAAAGCTTTATCGCCTGTCTCAAACAGTTATCAAAGCAAATTCCCCGATTTTGAATAAAGTTTCGGAAACAAAGCGATGCCTCCCAAAAATCATCACAGAGCGACGCTTGTCTCCGATGAAAATCACGGATACAAAGCTATTATAAGTCATAAAAGTCACCCCAAATCATTTGGTAAAAATCACAAGTATTTTAAACTAAAATACTCTACAACTACGCAAACCAAAGCTCATATACTATCATGGCATTACACTAAGTAACACAACATATAATCATGTAATAATTCATAAATCACACATAAAGACATCGTGAATCATATAAGAGGATCCGGTATTACATCCTTCCTTCCTTAAAAAGAATTTAGTCCCTAAATTCCTTACCAAGTTCCTCAAAAAAGATGAGGGTATTTCACGATATCGCCTCGTCTCCCCAAAGTAGCTTCCTCGATGTCGCGGATTCTCCAAAGCACCTTAACTAGTGGGATCCGCTAGTTCGCAAGGTTTGTTCTTTAAGTGTCAAGAATCTTCACCTGCTCAACATATGATAGGTCGGGTTCAAAAGTAATCTCCTCATACTCTAACACATACGAAGTCGCCCTTCATGTACTAAGCATAGACACGCGGAAACACGCTATGGATTTCTCGATAACCAAGGTAAAGCAACTCTATATGCCAAAGTCCCCACTTTTTCGAGAACCTCAAACGGACCAATGTATCTCAAGTGATAATTTCCCTTCTTGCCTAATCCTTAGTACCCCTCACAATAGCATACTTTAAGGAACACATACTTCCTACCTGAAACTCGAGATCTCGCCTCCATTATCATGAGTTCTCGACCTCGGCGCGTGCGTAGTCTATCCCTCACAACCTTCACACTCTCAACCGACCGCTG
>JACONP010000226.1:0-7500 GCA_016624345.1 Platycodon grandiflorus
CAAATGGCATTATATATAAAGATACTCGCACAGCGGCGATACAAAAAGTTGGCCAAGAAACTGATCAAAGGCTGTTTTGGAGTCTTTGAAAGATGTCTAGCACGCATGGGTGAAGTCATCGTAGCTCAATCATTTATGGTCTCTTAACTTTCAATGCTTGAGGAGAACAATAGCTGTTGATTTTTTTGAAAGAAGGAAGAGAAATCATGTTGAGATCTTGTATATAGAAATAAATATGTCAAATTACAAACAACATTGATGAACATATTGTTCCATTGTGTGTGTGTGTGTGTGTTATTATTTTAGTTTTATGTAAATGTATCATGTTACTGAGGAAGTTAATTTCAAAGAAATTTTGAAGTTGTTTATAGACAAAGCATTTTTCAATAGTGAGGTGATGGTTCTTGCAGGCTGCTTTTCTTGGAAACTGTAATGTATTGGAAGGGTGTCCTCGGTTGATAACCCTTCAGCATTTATCTTTTCATCCCATTTCTTGCATGGGATGATATTTTTCAGTCCTGCTTTTATTTTTCAATCAGTTGTGAAGTACTCCTATCCGGAAGAATTTGTGCGGTTTCGCTCAGGTTCCTCATCAAATCACTCTGTTTACAAAAGCCGGTTACTATTGTACTGGATCAGTTCCTCATCAAATCACTCTGTTTACGGCTTAGGTTCCTCATCAAATCACTCTGTTTGGATCGGTTGTGAAGTACTCCTCGGAAGAATTTGTGCGGTTTCGCTCGGGTTCCTCATCAAATCACTCTGTTTACAAAAGCCGTTACTATTAGTACGGATCAGTTCCTCATCAAATCACTCTGTTTACGGCTCAGTTCCTCATCAAATCACTCTGTTTGGATCGATTGTGAAGTACTCGCTGCTGGAAGAATTTGTGCAGGTTTCGCTCAGGGTTCCTCATCAAATCACTCTGTTTACAAAAGCCGCTTACTATTAGTACGGATTAGTTTCTCATCAAATCACTCATTTACGGCTCAGGTTCCTCATCAAATCACTTTTTTGGATCGGTTGTGAAGTACTCCTATCCGATTACTCACTATGTTTCATATGTTTTCTTATAATTTGGTTATGTTTGATTTTGCAGGACCTAGCAAATCTTCCGTTGAACCTCAACTTTGTTTCATTGTCAACTTTGTTTCATTGTCACGTCTCGCTATCTATTAGTACTCTTTATTCCTTCGCTTTGGTTCCATCTATATAATGCATCGAATTGAGTCTTTGCTTATCGCTCAATTTGAAATATATGCATGCGGATCACTGCATGCAAAATGTTGATTCACAAAACTTGATAGTTGTTTTGGTGGGAAATAGTGAGGGAAAAACATTAACGAAATATTCACAAAACTACATCACACAAGGGAACAAATTCGTAAAGGGGTTTGATCTTTTGAAGCTGCTTCATCGAAGAAGATAAATTAGAAAGGTTTGCTTGAAGATTGCAAAGCAATTTGTTTATTTCAACAATTAGGTAACCATAATTTTTGTTTGTATTTAATTCAAAAAGCTAGGGTTCTTTATTGAATACCTAGGTTCTCGTGAATATCGCGCTTGGAATGATTTTTCTCCCTTTTAGATGTATGTTGCTGTGTTTTATGTCCATTTTGAAATAAGGGCTTTTTGAATTAACGTATTTTGTGGTCAAAAGATTAGGCATTACAAAGGGGTTTTGAAATTAAAATTAGGTCTTTGTCATGTTGTTTATTTTATTTGTCATACTGTTTATATATTTTGTGTAAAAATTAGGGTTTTTGTTTGTGTTTGTCATACTGTGTTGGTAACCCTCCCCGCCCAAATATATATATATATATATATATATATATATATTTGATTGTTTACTACATATTGTAGATTTTTTGTTCTCCACGTTAACTTTCTGCAAAAATGGGGTTCCCTTCCCCATTCTTTATGCCTATAGTTTTGGACTGTTGCTATGAGAGTGTAACATTTGTGACAATTTTATATGACATGTGTAGGTACGGTTGTAATTTTTTATTTCTTGGTTTTTCTTTCGTGCAGAATGTCTGAAACTATAACATTGTGCATTCGCTATGATGTGATAATTAGGACTAGTCCATATAGGCATTATGATGGTGGTGATGTGGCCAGATTTTTTTGATATACCTTGCGAGACTTTTACCTTTTCTGTGTTGGAAGGGATAAATCACATTGCAAAAAGCCAATTGAAAAAAATACACTATAAAGTGTCACATTATAGCCTTGTAAAGATATATGTTGACATGACAATTTTGTGGATGAAAATATAGAGAATCTTGATGTAAACAGTGATAGTGACAAGGGTGATGATGAGGATCTTGATTATGATGGTAGTGAAGATGATGTGGCTAGCTTGGATCATTTAAGTGAACATGAAGATGAGGTGGTTTATTTTAGGGAGAAATTAATTGAGAATAAGAAAAAAGTTGCACCTAATGTGACGCAACCTACATCAAATGTGACCCCCCCCTCCCCCGATGTTAGTGTGACCTCTCCTGATGTTAGTGTGACCTAGTGTTAATGAACCATTTGTTGAACCCAATACTGTGACCGAACCTACAAATACAGTTACTCATTCAATGCCAACAGTAGATAATGATGATTTCATGGAGCAGATTAGGAATTATGGTGGTAATGTGGATGCCAGTGGATACCACAGTGAATATATGGACTCTAGTGACTATGATTCCCCCTCACTTTGATAGTTGATGAAAAGGACAATGAGGTAGATATTTTGACCCATTACCCTGTCTTTGACCCTACAATCAAATGGGACCACATGTACCCAACCCTTGGAATGAGGTTTGCTAGCATAGTACAACTGAAGCACTGGTTAACCTAATATGCTGCAAATAATGGTTATGATTTAAAATGGGTCAAAAAATGAAAGGAAAAGATTGTTAGCTGTGTGTAGGCATCCTAATTGTAAATGGAGGCTTTATGCTAGCGTGATGCAAAAAGAAAATTCAATTTAGATCAAATCAAATCATTTAGAGATGTACATAAGTGTAACGCCCCAAACTCGATCCGATATCCCTGGCCCCACAATTTGGCCACGTCACCGCTCAATTAATACCAACTATGCTATTCCCAATAAGTAGTAATTAAAACCATTGAAATTAAACATCCTAACAACTTTTCCAACATAATCAAACTTGAAGATGAAGTACTACAAATCTCGAACTTAACGAAGTTTAACAAATCCCAAGTCATTACAAAACTTCAAAGAAATATAAAATTTAAACATAATATTTATTCCACTACCCCCGAAGTCCGCTTGTCCAAACGGGTTATTTTCATACCTACTTATGTCCCGAAAGAAAAGACTAGAAAAAGTGAGCGAACAACGCCGGAAGTTCATATATAACCCTCCGGTTTCGGAGGTTGACTCAAGAAAAAATAATTAATCAAAATGGTTTATCGATCAAATAACAAAAGGGATGACTCTCCATCATCCGTAACATGAAATAATCTTTGATCAAGGAAGCAAATGTCCAAAGCAATATAACAGATATCAATACGCATTTCAAACGAAATACAAGAGATACAAAAACATAGCGAGAGGTCAGCGGCGCCAACCGTCCTATACCGGTTGGAAGCAACAATTCCGAGATACTCATAATATCATATGAGCAAACAGAATTCCAAATGAAAGCTAAAGGCGCAAAATGACTACGACAGTACAATTACCGCCAACCGTCCCATACCAGGTTGGAGATAGCGTCCCACTCATGGACACTACGATTACTTAAGTGGTCTCAAGACCTTAATAAACCAAATACTTCAAAAAAGTTTTGATGATTCACAAATTCGTATAAACAAAAGGTTATATCCGGATAACCGCACCACGGACCAGGTGGTGTAAAGTATTCGTAACAATTCATATCTCGTTGTACCAGTAGTCCCCTGATAGATTGTTTGACTTAGTGATCATAGTAAGATTTTCAATAAAGTACATCATAGATTCGAAGTTGAGATATATCACAATTGAATGATTTTCACAAAAGATATTTCTCATAAGACAAATATTCGTACGTAGGACTAACGATAAGTCGTAATATGATTTGAGAAAGCGGTGACGGAGTTCAAAATAATTACCAACACAAGAGTCGGGTATAGCGTATAAAATGACGTTTGAAAACAAGAATACAGAGGAAGTCTATCGAATGGAAATAGAATTCAAATACTTAAAAGAGGTATAATCCCTTACCTGATAGTAGCAAAACGAATTAACACGTACTAGAGTCATTACACAAGCTCGACGGAACCTAAATTCAAAACGTAAATACTAATCACCCAACTATACTAATAAACATTAGATAGGCTAATCCAAAATTAAATACTACTTTAATAAAACTCTTTTCTTTTAAAAATCATCTAGCTTTTCTACTATATCATACTACTAAATTTATAAATAAAGTACCACAATTATCTAGCACCATACAAATACTAATTTATTCATGTGCAATTAACATTATTAACGATTAGCCAAAATCCTCCCAAACTATACCCAATGCATAATAGTCCAACTTTTGGCCCACAATCACATCACCACAAACTTTACACACACACAAACTCTACACACACTTAAAACACACATGCCGACAACACCTCCCCTCACCTAGTCTACCCCACCTCCCCTCACTGCCGCACCCCTCTCCCCTTTTCTTTTCTTTTCTTTTCTTTCCTTTCCCTTCTTTTCTTCTCATCTCTTCTCTTCTCCTTCTTCCCTTCATTTCTTTCTCTGCCGGCCCCCACCATGACACCACTTTATTTTTTATTTTTTTGTCCTTTTCTTTCCTTCTTCTTCTTCATTTTCTTTCCCCAGCTCCTCTCCCTCACCCCCACCAGCGCGCGCGCACACACACACACACAGTATCCTCTCTTTTTTTTCTCTTTTTTTTTTTTTTTTCTCCACTCTTCCGACCCTGCACGCCCAGACAACAACCCCCCTCCAAACCCCTTTGTTATTACAATCATTTAAATGATTCCCACTTTCCAGATTTACAGAGACCCAAATCTTTATTTCAATTCGATTACGAACGATGTAAATGTCTACCTAATAATCATACTTATATTCCCAAATATACCGAGGAAATATTAAAACTTACCTTCAAAATCGAATTATCCGAACTCCCTTCTTCCCTCGTTCACGCCGGCAACTAGTTTCTGCAAATCGCCCTGCACGATCCTCTCTCTGCAGCTCCCTCTCTCTCACTTGTTCTGACAACAGTTCACCCCAAAGAGGATACCTCCCCTTATATACACCACCTGAATACCTCTCATCTTCCAGCCGTTAGCCGTTTCTCTCACTTGCTCTCGAAAATTATTACACAGACGCTACACCCCCGTAACTCCTCCCGTCAACCACTATTCTCCCCACGTCGTTGTCCGTTACACCAACGCTCCTTCTCCCATTTTTTTTTTTCACTTATTACCACTATTGTTATTATTATTGTTATTGTTATTGTTATTGTTATTGTTATTGTTATTGTTATTGTTATTATTGTTGTTGTTGTTGTTGTTGTTATTGTTATTGTTATTGTTATTGTTATTATTGTTATTATTATTGTTATTGTTGTTGTTGTTGTTGTTGTTGTTGGTTTAAAGAATTTAATAAAGAACCAAAAGATAGAAAATATTTTTTAGCTTGCTTAAATTTTAGAGTGGTTCACACAACTAAAAGAGATTCAAAGAGATAAAATAAAATTTTTAAGAGAAAGACTTTGGAATAGTAATTCAGAAACAGTGTCAGACGATTTAATATTAGAAATAGACACAGAATTAGATAAGTTATTTGAAATTAACAGTCGAATAGGATTTATACAAAACCTGCTTTATCAGAAGACCTGGAATCAAAGAGATTATAATACAGACACACAAGAAATAAAAGGTTTACTTAATAATTTTAACAGTAAATTAGAAAAACAAAAATATCCATAAAGTACAGCAAGTAGTCAGGTTCAAGACGACTTAAAATTACTTACAGAAAAAATAGGATCTTTATCCTTAAAACCAATCGGGTACAGAAAAAATTACAAGAAAGAGATTTGATACACAGCCTTCAAAACCCTTTAGTTTTAGAGATTATGAACCCCAAATGGAAATGCAAGTAGAAGTTTAAGTCTAGTCCCAAGAAATATTATTAATAGACTTGTCAGTAAAACTGAATAATATGAAGTACAACTAGATGAATTAATAGATCGAGAAAGAGATTATAATAGATTTCAGACTCACGACTTAACACTACTTAAACTAGAAATATTATATAATAAGGGATATTTTGATGACACTACTCAATTCTATAGAAATAGTAATGAAATTACCATACAATGTATTAAAGATCAAACAAAGATTTTAGACATAATCACTAAAGAAGGAGAACGAGTTTAAAAAGAAAAAATTTAAATTTATTCACTTAGGAATAATAGTCATAGGTGTTAAAGGTTTAATTAGAAAAATCTAGGATGTAAAGCTTTAGTTACCATATTTGATAGTAGAATATCGGATATCTCTAAGAGTATGATAGCTAGCTTGAAGTAGATATGAATAATAACAATGGCATAATCTATTGTAGCCATTTTTATTAACTATAAATGACTTTACAAAATATATTAAAATAGGCATTCAGACTAAAGGATACGAAAATGTAGAATCAGGAGACAATCTATTACTTACTTTAGGTGTTTTAGGAAGATGTTCGTCAACATCAACTACAAAATATAAAGTCTATACAGATAAAATAGTAAATATAATAAGCAGTAAAGGTATAAAAGTGGTAAAACCCAAAGACTTTTCCACAGAAATGTTAGCAGGATTAGAATGAAATATTAGTAAATTAAGTCACCAAGTCCTTCTACCATCACTCCTAATGAAGCCATAGCATACAGATAGACTAGGAAATACGACTTTAACATTTTCCAATTATAATCCCTTACCTAATCAAGAAATAGAAGAAACGAAATCACAAATAGAATCAAACTTTATGAAGAAGTAATACCGAAAGAGATAGAAAAAGAATAGTTTATCCAAAAGAATTAAATATGCAATTAAATGAGATAGAATTACTAGAATTAGAAGAACAAATGTTTTAGCAAAAGCAGGATAAAAGAAAATGAATGCTTAGTTTATGATAAAGAAGGTAATATTTGTATAGAAAAATTGAAGAAAGGATAGTGAAACAGGAAGAAAAATAGATGAACAAGATAAATCAATCACGGAAGAATCAATAATCACGTAAAGTTATCAAAAAGAACTTATGGATATAGAAGACTGTATTATTATACTTCGAAACACTCCTTTTAATAAACACATAAAAGTAAAAAATTATCATGAGGATTAACATCTAGGACCGCATATTCTAAGTATAATCAACCTCAGAAAATTATAATTATGTAGCAAAAGGTAGAGAAAGACCTTTAGAACAACCAAAACAATTTCAAACGGATCATAATAATAATAATAATAATAATAATAATAATAATAATAATA
>JACONP010000226.1:10000-11916 GCA_016624345.1 Platycodon grandiflorus
AATAATAATAATAATAATAATAATAATAATAATAATAATAATAATAATAATAATATATAGAACAATAATGGACATAAATCGAGGTAATCTTTATTTAAATTAAGTTACTTACCATACAGCGTCGGTGCTCAACGATCTTGATCAACCGTCGTATGCGTTCGATCCCGACCTGCTAGCCCTATTTTTCTTTGCCTTCTCAAAGGCATCCTTAGCCAGCGGACCTAGCCCGGAAGCCGTATTGAACCAAACCTCATTGGTTATGTAGGTCGCTTCCTCGACTATTGATAAAGAACTTACGCTTTGTCTTGCAGTTAAGTCCTTCACCGTCGGCCATTTGTTTCCTTGAACCGCCTTTGCCTCTTCATCATCATGCTCTCGGGCCAAGAATATTTTACTTAGAAAAAGTTGCATAGATAAATAAACATTTCAAATAAAGTAATGATAAAGTATAAAATTTAAGTAAAATAAATAAATATTTTTTTTCTATATTGCGGCGAGAATGTGACATGATGAGAGGAAGTAAGAAGATCTCAAACCAGCGTCGGGGAGGTAGGCCCTTAAAATCGATAAAAATTCAATTTTCAATTCTTATATATGAAAATACAACAAATTAACTATGAAATAAAATAATATAAGGAAAAAATGTAAATTGGTATTTGCGTGCGAGGTCAATAGAAACAATAATCTAACCCTCACGAGTCTAAAGTCAAAGGCTCCTCGGTAGAGGTCGCTACCGATGATAATGGTGTGGCGGGAGAGCCTGCGTAAAATCCACATTCTCTAGGCGTGTAGATGTAGATGGTGCCACTTCAACAAAAATGACTTTTAACAGCGTTTTTAAAGCGTTGTAATAGGTAAAACAGCGTTTTTTAAGCGTTGTCAATCTAACGTTAATAAGTAGGGTCGAGTTTTAGACAAGCGTTTTTAAAAGCGTTGTCTTAGGTCAAGACAGCGTTTTACGCGTTGTTTTAGGTTAAAGACAACGTTTTAAAAATGTTGTCATAAACCTAAGACAGCGTTTTAAAAATGTTGTCATAAACCTAAGACAGCGTTTTAAAAATGTTGTCTTAAGTCTAAGACAGCGTTTTAAAATGTTGTCTTAGACTTAAGACAACATTTTTAAAAGCGTTATCTTAGGTCTAAGACAACTTTTTAAAGCGTTGTCTTAGCCTAAGACAACGTTTTAACGTTGTGTTAGACAAAGCGTTTTTAAAAGCGTTATCAATGTTTTTTTTAAATTCACGGGGTTACGTCTGTTCTTCACATTCCGTCCGCGCCTCCACCTCCATCCACCACATCCACATCCACATCCACATCCACAAAATTACAAAATTGAAGTTAGTAAAATAAGTTTTTGTATTTAAGATGCAAAAATTCATCACTTATGAAACCCAACCACGAGCTACAAAAATGCCATCAATGATCAAACGAGGCTCATTATAAATTGCCGTCGATTTTGGCACAAAGCCCGGAGAAGAAAGATGCACACATGAGGTCCTATTCTATCATGGGCATCCACAATACCGGTAATAGGTTGAAATCTCACGGAAATCCTTGGCCTCCCATTCACATGCTTGTTGCACCATCCTCAGTGAGAAGAATGCCTTTAATATACGGAAGAGAAACTCGAGGGTGGTAGTCCATTTGTTGATGAAGTAGTCCCATTTCCCAAGTGAGTAGCTCGGACCATTACGGTATGAAGGTGTAGTCCTAGCGAATGACCATGTAAGCCTCCTTGCGGCGAGCATTGGGACTTTGAAGATATTGAGAAGAAGAAATATGATGTCGGTTAAAAGCGGAATCACGGTGGTAGCCAACAATATCAGAGCGCCCAGCTCCTTCAAGAAAGCGATTTGTATCGTGGTTAGAGATATTAATATCACAATTTTACCATTCAAGATTATAAAGTTTGCCTT
>JACONP010000227.1:0-25562 GCA_016624345.1 Platycodon grandiflorus
AAAGGCCCATAAAGCCATTTAGGATGGAGGAAATAGAAAGTGATTGGCATAAAATGCTGCGACGGCAAAGAATACTTTCGATTAGGTATCAAGTAATAAAGTGTGCAAGCACAAGTATCGATCCCAGAGATAGTACTTAGAAATAAATCCTAAATACTAAAATTAGGCACACCTAACTTTATCTAAGTAGCGAAAAATGAGAATTAAAATAAAAAGAAAAAGAAAGAAAAGCAGAAATAGTAAATTAAATTACTTGGCTTAGCGATGATCTGGCGGCAACATCAAATCAAGGTTAAAATGATAGGATTGTGATATTTCTAGTCTAGCCAATATCTAATTTAACCCTCTCTACTTATCTTCAACTCAAGTCTTGGAAATCGCGCCGCGTTGATGATATTCACTACTGAGCTCGCATCTTATAGCAAGTCTAGCTACGATCCCACTCACGGGCTCTCACATCTTATAGCAATAAAAAATAGTATCATTATCGATCAAGCCCCATGACTATCTAAAGAGCTTCGTATCTCTCAATCAAGCATCGCAGAGACAATTCTTGTAATTTTGAACTAATAGAGCGGGCTCTAGCATCTTACCTATAATTCTAGTGATCATCTAATGAGTACGCAACTCCATTAAAAAGCATTAAGAACACACAATAATAACCAAGATAATGGGTAATAACTTTTATAAGAGATATTCTCTCTATTTTTCTACAAGTCATGCCGGTAGCTGAAGGCTATCGGTGTGTGTCACAAAACACCAACTACTAAATTGCTAGGTCAAAAATGTAAAATATTTCTCAAATCAATTAATTAATGGTGAATCAATTAAAAGTATTAAGCCCACAAAATAGTAACCTAGCATGATTGTATACTAAATAGATAGAGATTAAATTAAAACATCACATTCAACATAGAAAATAATCACAATCCATAAATATAATTAGCTCATTACCAATTCCACATTTATAAGACAAAGATTCCAAGAAAATACAACATTAATCTTGAGATAAAGATAGGGAAATTAAACCATCAATGTCGAAATCCATGGTTGCAAAGCCTTGCAAATGCTTACTTGGCTCTTGATTTGATGCTCCAAGCCCTTAAAATGAATGCATTTAATTGTGGTGCAAAGGTGGAGAAAGGAGGTGGGAGAAAGTTAGGGTTCTTGCCCCAAAAATGGGGGCTTCTCATTTTTCAGCCTGTTGGGGGCTGAATGCCCTTCATTTTGGGATGCAAGGAGATATATAATTGAAGCTTATTGAGTACTCTTGGCCTAGGGTGGAAGTTTAGGGCTAAAAATGGAGAATGAAGGTTGTGATCATTTGGGAGGATCGGGTCACGGTGGGGGCCGGTTGACCCATTGGAGGACCGGGTGAGTAGGTCACGAGAGCGTCGAGGATATGATATGAGCTGGGCTGGAAATGGGTGAAAATGGGCTAGATCTGAAGTGGGCAAGGGAGAAGATGCGGGTCTGCTGGTCCAGGCTGGAAGGTGACACGTGGCGTAATAGAGTGTTGACACCACATTAATGAGCATTTTCAGTGCTTTGCAGCGCTACCCCTTGACTTGTGTTATTTGCTCTGGTGCCCCTGCACATTCCAAGGAGTGAGCCGCAGCCCTTCCCCCTCTAGGCTTTGTAGTTTATTCCTATGGCACCCTCCGTTAGACTCCGTTCGCCTATTTTCTCTTTCAGTTTAGTCCTTTCCTTTGTAAATAACTAACTGAGGGCTAACGGATCTTGATCAAATGGCTCTAATTACTTCAAAACTTCATGGGTTGCTGTGAATACTCCTAAAATGCTATAAAATGATTCTTTAAAACTTGAATATTTGCCCAGAAAATCTGAAATACAAAAGAATATATAAATGCACTTTCTTGGACAAAATACATATGAAATTCATAGAAAATTTATGAGACAAAATATGGGGAAATATATGGGAAATTTTGCACTTGTCAACACCCCCAAACTTAGACTTTGATCGTCCCGAGCAAAGAGAAATATGGATAATGGAGAAGCTCAAGGACAAGATGGAATGAGGACGGCACTCAATCAAGATCCCATATGCATTACCATCAAAGAAATCAATTCAAAATTACTCACATGCATAATTAAGGTACGAAATGATTTACGTGCTAGCTAACAATCCTCAAACACTTGAGGCCATTAAACACAATCCCAATAATAAGTAGCGATGCTCTAGCTATCATTGTGCCGACAAACTGAAATAGTTCATCAACTAATGCAATCAAATTTATTTCACAAGACAAGGACCCATGGCATGGCAATATCAATAGGACTTTTCAAAGCTTGTAATGTGAGGCCAAGGTTGGGCTACAAGCGAAGGATAGGATAACAAGTCAAGAGATTAAAGAATTTGAAGTCTTCACTAGTGACTTGCTTCATGAAAGCACAACTCTCAAATAACCACAACTTCACTTCAACAACCCCTTAAACTTTATACTTTGGGTTGAAGAAAGTGTACTCTACCCCAATAATTATGCTCCACCCTTATGTCACCTTGAGAAATTGAAGAACAATGGCATATTTTTCTTTTTGTTGCCACCCTTGACTTTTCTTTTCTTTTTTATTTTTTATTTCTTTTCATTGCTTTGCTTTTCAAGGGGGCTCTTTTACCGCCAATCAACACTTTTCAAACACCAACATCATCAATAATAAAGCACAAAACATCCATGAAGCACACACTTCCCAACAAGCATCCAAAAATAAAATAATTCAAATCAAGCTCTCTTGAAGGGTGAGGACAAAGTGTATAGGCTCATGGGATAGGATGATGTGGGTATAATAAAATGAAGTCGAATGGGGGTCAATGTGTGCTCTAGGCACACGCCATTCTATAAATAAAGCTCAACAGGGACACAAGGGATTAATGTAAAATGGGTAGGTCGATATGGCACAAACGTGTCAAAAATTGCCTATATCATGCTCTTGCCATATACACATTCCCAAGCCAAGCTATTTAATCATCAAAACATCAATCTCAAGATTATCTAACGGCATCATGCACAATCATCACTAGACCATAACATAAAAACAATTTCCTCCACAAATGGGCATTATAAATATGAATGAGGTGAAGCTAGCACATGAATCATGAACATATCCTCGACTATGCATATAGTAAACTCAAGAATGAATCCAAGAAGACAATGCATACACAACTCAACGAGCGCCAAAGTGGAGAGGCAAATGATCAAAGCATAAAGAATAGGTGCATTCGACTTCTTCCCATGAATTCAAGGAGTAACAAATAATAAGCCAAAATGAGCTTCACTAATCTTAACCCCACCCCAAACTTAAAGATAAACATTGTTCTCAATGTTCATAATCATAAAAATGTATTTAAAGGGAAGAGAAGAGAGAAGAGAAAACTCCCGCAAAGTCGATTTACTTGAAGTCCGAGCCATGAATACTCCATGGATCTCCTTGAGCCACCCCCAAACTTTGAGAATTGCTTAACCCCTACATCAAATCAAGCTCAAAAGAAAGTATGAGAGCAATTATGTAAATAAAAAATATATATACATATATATATATATATATATATTTTTTTTTTGTGGAGACTTAATGTACACCTCCCTACAAACCCACAAACTCGGAAGGGCTTCGAAAAGTGACACAACATAAAAGACATGTAAATACAAAAGAAAGAAAATAAACCAATTTTTTGCCTACGGAGGTACCGGTTCATTTAGAAACGAAAACATTGCGTTCCCATAAAATCCATGAACAAGGAAGTGTTTTAATTCAAGTCCTTGAAGCTTGTACACTTCCTTAGTTGCCGACTCCCTAGAAATAGGCCATTTGAGCACATCGGCAATCGAAAATTTCACACCCAACTCGCTTAAATGGATAAACTCTTCATGATACTCGGGAGAAGGGTGGAGATGAGAAATATGAGCCTCAATGCTCGTTGGAGTGTAGAAATAAGGCATCGGGTCCTTGAAGTCTTCATTTGTGCCAAAAGATTCATTCTCTTCAACAATGCTTGGATGCTCTATCTCATTACCCACATTGACATGAGATTGAGATGTTTCCAATGAAGGTTGTCCCAAGATACTCAAAATTTCATTCTCATTGGTGAGAGAGATATCATTGCAAAGCTCCATTTCCATTGGACTTTCCTCTGCATTGACTTGAAGGTCTTCTCGAGGCGATGATTCAAAGGCAATGCCCAATTCCTGCATTGTAGCTTTCCATATGTGAGGAGGTTCTCAGAGATTAACTGCTTCTGTCAACAAGTCTAGTTGATCCTCTAAACCTTGAATTCTTTCCTCCATTATGAGCACATTATTGCTTACAGAATTCGGATAGAAGGAAGATAATAGGGGTCTTCATGATGATAGTGAGAGAAGGAAGCATATTAAGTAAACTCCATCCCGAATTCACAATGATATGAAAACTCATTTCCATAACAATTTTTACAAATTAAGCTCAGATGGGGCGGAGAATAATTCATAGCCTTGGTTGACGCCATCTCATTTTCATAAATTCTCGGCATTCCATTACATGCCCCTGGATCAAAGTTCCAGTTGACATTGCTCCAATCCATCGCTCAAATGCTAGCTACAAAAACACTCACTAAACAAGCAAGATCAAGTGCAAGAGAACAAAATAAATAAACAAAAATAAAAGAAAGTAAAAACTATCTACAACTAGAATTAATGCAAATAAATAAAATGCTTAAATTAAAATTTGGCAAGCATGGTATTAATATCAAGATAGATTCTAGCAACTATCCCCGGCAAAGGTGCCAAAAACTTGATGGGCATAAAATGCGCGACGAGCAAGAATAGTTGGTCGTATCAAGTAATAAAGTGTGCAAGCACAAGTATCGATCCCACAGAGATAGTGCTAGAAATAAATCCTAAGTACTAAAATTAGGCACACCTAACTTTATCTAAGCTGACGAAAATGAGAATTAAAAATAAAAAGAAAATAAAGAAAAAGAAAGCAAGAAAGTAAATTAAATTAACACGGCAACGATGATACGACGACAACATTAAATAAAGGTTAAAATGATATGATTGTGATATTTCTAGTCTAGTCAATGTCTAATTTAACCCTCTCTCTTTTTCTTTAACTCATGTCTTGGTAGTCGGGCGCACATTGATGATATTCACTACGGGCTCTCACATCTTATAGCAAGTCTAGCTACCAATCCCCACTACGGACTCTCGCATCTTATAGCAAGGAAAGAATAGCCGCATTATAGATCAAGCACCCCCTAACTATCTAAGAACGCTCGTATCTCTCGATCAAGCGTCACAGAGACAATTATTGTAATTTTCAGAATTAATTGGACGTGCTCTCGCATCAAGCCCTATAATTCTAGTGATCATCTAATGGTACGCAACTCCATTAAAAGCATTAAGAACACACAATAATAACCAAGATAATGGGTAATACTTTGTAGAGAGATATTCTCTCTATTTTTCTATAGGTCATGCCGGTAGCCGAAGGCTATCGGTGTGTGTCACAAAACACCAACTACTAAATTGCTAGGTCCGAAATGTAAAACACTTCTCAAATCAATTTATTAATGGTGAATCAATTAAAAGCATTAAGCCCACAAAATAGTAACCTAGCATGATTGTATACTAAATAGATAGAGAGATTAAATTAAAACATCACATTCAATATAGAAAATAATCACAATCCATAAATATAATTAGCTCATTACCAACTCCACATTTATAAGACAAAGATTCTAAGAAAATACAACATTGATCTTGAGATAAAGATAGGGAAAATTAAACCGATCAATGTCGAAATCCATGGTTGCAAAGCCTTGCAAATGCTTCCTTGGCCCTTGATTTGATGCTCCAAGCCCTTAAAATGAATGCATTTAATTGTGGTGCAAAGGTGGAGAAATGAGGTGAAAGAGAGTTAGGGTTCTTGCCCCAAAAATGGGGGCTTCTCATTTTTCAGCCTGTTGGGGGCTGAATGCCCTTAATTTTGGGATGCCTGGAGATATATAATTGAAGCTTATTGAGTACTCTTGGCCAATGGGGAAAATTGTCAAAAGGGGGGAAGTTTGGAGGCTAGAAATGGAGAATGAAGGCTACTAATCCGGCTAGGAGAAGGATCGGGTCACGGTTGGGGACGGTTGATCCATCTGGAGGACCGTGGGTGAGTGGCTGCTGAAATGGATCATGATGTGAGATGAACTGGGCTGAAAATGGGTGAAAACAGGCCTGATCTGGAGCGGGCAAGGGAGAAGACGACGGTCTACTGGTTTGGGTTGGAAGGTGACACGTGACACAACAGAGCGTTGACACCATATTAATGAGCATTTTCAGGGCTTTGCAGCGCTACCCCTTGACTTGTGTTATTTGCTCTGGTGCCCCTGCACTTTCCAAGGAGTGAGTCGTAGTCCTTCCCCCTCCAGACTTTTCTGTTTAGTCGTATGGCAGCCTCCGCTAGACTTCGTTAGCCTATTTTCTCTTTCAGTTTAGTCTTTTCCTTTGTAAATAACTAACGAAGGGCAAACGGACCTTGATCAAATGGCTCTAATTACTTCAAAACTTTACGAGTTGCCATGAATACTCCCAAAATGCTATGAAATGATACTTTAAAGCTTGAATATTTACCCAGAAAATCTGAAATACAAAAGAATACAATAAATGCACTTTCTTGGGAAAAATACATATGAAATTTATAGAAAATGGAGACAAAATATGGGGAAATATATGGGAAATTATGCACTTGTCAGAAAGCAAGGGCTGATGTTCTTGCTAAAGAAAATGTCGAACTGAGGAAGATGCTAAACATTCCTTAACAAACTGAAGATTCCTCCTCCTCCTCATCTTGAACTGGTGTTGATGCTGTCAACTTAAGTGACAGTAGTTGATTTATTTCCCTTCCTTCCCTTCCTTATAAACAATTTACTTTTAGTTAACGTTTTTCTTTGAATACTTTACTTAGTTTTTGGAAGGCATTTTTGCCTTATATATCTCTCTGCTTTGCTGATCTCTGCAAGGTTATATAAATGTTTAAGGTAATGTTCAACAAAGTAGACTTCTTTTGCATGCTTAGCTTTATTTTTGCTTTGATTGAATGACTTTAAGTAAATAGAAGGAGTTTGTTTGTCCTTGTATGATTTACTTAAAACCACTATAACTTGTTTGGAATCATAAGCCTAAGTTACTTAGTTAACTTTTAAAGTCAGCCGACTGATTCCTTGCCTTAAGTCAGTTGATTGATGATGACTTAAACATTTTCAAGTTAGTCTATTGATACTTGGCGTAAGTCATTAGACTGATAATATCCTTAACTTATACCCTAAGTCAGTATTGATCTTAGTGGAAGTTTCCTTGTTAAGCTTCCCCGACTATCTTTTGAAAATTCGTCAGTACTTTACCATATCTATTTCTTAAGAAAACAAACATGCTTTTTATTTTGTGTTTACTGACACTTTCCTTTTTGAGCTTTATTGTCTATTTAGAAAGGCGAAGACAACCCATGCATTTAAAAGAGTTCTTCATTATTTGACTCAAACTTCTTCATACATTAATTGCAAGTCAAACAAAAAACTTCCAACGACTGAAAGCTTGTCTCTGCGATTTAAAGCCACGAAGCCCAATGAAGAACTCATCAAGCACTAAAACATTCAAAGCAAATTCAAACACTTAGAGAATTCTTGTGCCTCAGCATTTAAGAACAACTTACTTTAGAGTCTTTACTGTTTATTATATTCTCTTTGTTCTTTGCTTTTATTGTTCAATAATTGTTTAGTTATCACAACTACTTAGTTTTTGAGGGATCATTGATTGTAACACACGAAATTGACTTCTTCTTGTTGAACATTCATTCTTCATAAACATAGGTCTTGTTGTACACTGATCCATTAGTGTTTACTTAGGATTATTAATAATATTAGTGAACCTCAAAATCCAAGTCTAACCAACTTGGTAGTGGACGTAGCAGTTTAATCTGTGAACCACTTTAATTTATGTGTTCTTACTTTTTAGTTCTTATCTATCCCTTGACTGATTAACTAAAGCTTAAGCAACCTCAGTTTACCTAAGCTTCCGCCATTCTCTAAGTTCATCAATTGAGTTCTCTTGGTTGATCATTTAGCTTGTGAACTTAAGCTCACAATAGTTATCTTATAAGTGATCCAACCCACTTTGTGGGGACTGAATCCAGCTATTTTCCACTGCAAACATTTTTTAGTCTCTTTAAAGATTTTTAAAGACTATTCACCCCCCTCTAGCCTTATCAGTTGCCACTTGGACCTACGGTTCCCCTCAACATTGGGTCTTGTAATAACCGTTTGCATGCCTTAGGCATTAGGCACTCCATAATCTTTCAAGGTCCTATTATTCTCTCCGGCCATCTTGGTGTCAAAAAGATCTTTGTCGGTTTTTGACTTTTTTTTGAAAAAGCCTTCTCCACCTATGGAAAGTTCTCTCGATCTCTGGATCTTCCTCAACAAGAATGTTAGAAATTTGATTTTTTCGCTTATAAGAAGAAAGCAACAAATATAGGTCAACAAACAGGCAAACAAAATCAAGCAAGTAAAATAAAATAAAATATAGTCTAACCAAATTGCAAACCGACTCGATATAAACTACGGCCCGTAGTAACGGTGCCAAAAAACTTTATTCAGTTATTTTCAAATGAATCACTAAATGCTATTACAAGCGCATGACCTATCGAGTAGTACGGACTTTTACGGGTCAAGCATCAATACGTCACAAGTTTAATTATCTAGACGAATAAATTTCATGGTTTTATAGCAAATAAGTAAAATTAAACTAACTAAATAGAACATGAATTTGGATTTTTGACTGAAAAACAAGAATAAAGAGCTTCTAAGATTTTGGTTCACTACGGTAACAAATATATAATTTTCGCAACAATCTTCCACCTTATTAAGAATTTTAACTTATGTTGACAAATTGAAAGTATTCTTTCAAACTACTTTTGATCGTATGTAAGTTAATTTCAAATTTGGTATCCCGCTCTTTGAATTAACTCAAACCCATTAAGTTCCATAATTTATTTAGCCATCACTTCGTTAACTTATTAACTCAGTTTCACATATCAGTCCATCACTTTGTTAATATTAAATTCCTCATATGAATTGCAGAGTTTCGCAGTTAAGTCCGTCACTACCGACAAATTCATACGAATAACGCATGCCAAAATCAATTCAAAAGCATATCAATTCATAATTAGGAGAAAGATTGCAACTTTTTATTATATATTCATTATTGGGTTACACCTAATCCTAGTTAGAAAATAAAATCAACTCACACATGATCATTAGAATCATCACCTAATCCTAGCTAGAAAACAAAATTTACTCACACATGATCGTTAGAATCATCACAATGTGCATGAAAAAGAAAATATGAATATGGTTATGGACGAAATTAAGCATGTTCTACTTCTAGTCACGTGATCATTTAACGAACAACATAGCATGAATATGGACGAAAAGACTAAATCGAATTTCAAGCGTTGATCGAAGGACAAAGATTGATTAGTTTTTGTGTCAAAAGATTAAGAGTGGCACTATTAACACCCCCTTCTCTCTCAATGCACCCATCCTTCTAATACACTTACCATAAAAATTCCACACCAGCCTAATTTTTAAATACATCACCCTCACATTTCCTATTGTACCCCTCCCAATTAAACCTAACCCACCCCATACCCCCACCCCACACACATGGCAGAACCCCCCCTCTCCCCAAAACTCAGACCTACCCTCATCTCCCTTACCCATTAGCCCTAACCTCACCCCTACAAAACCGCAACCCCACCCGCCCTTACCCGCCACCCACACCCCCAATCCCGCAACCTTGCTTCAGCCCTCTCCCTCACCTTCAGCAGCCTCCCCTCTCCCTCATTCCCTTTTTTTTTTCTTTCTTTTTTGACACACACACACGGCAGAAACCCCTCTCCCCTCACCTCCTCAGCCTCACCTCTCCCTCATTCCCTTTTTTTCTTTCTCAAAAGTTGAAGATTTCTCCGCTTCGCGGTTGTTCGGTCGTCAAGGGCGAACGGAGAATTGCGATTTTTAAGATGATGGTGAGTTTGGGAGGGGAAGAAGGAGAGAAGGGAGAGGAGGGATGAAAAGAAAGAAAGGAAAAAAGGAAAAAAAAAAGGGCGGGACACTTAGGCAGAGAGGGAGAGGGACTCAAATGGAAAAAAATGGGGCAGGGTCACTTCCTTTGCAGTGGGAAGGGAGAAGAAGATGGATTGAAAAAAAAAGGAAATGGTATTAATGTATTTTTATACAATGATATTTTTATAATTAATTTTTGAGAGAGATTTGCTATTCACCCCCCAAATTACTAAGTACACCCATTTTCTAAGTACACCCCACCTAAATTATAAATCCCTCTATATACTAAATACACCCCCCTCAATTTTCCATTTTACCCCTCCCTCTTCTCCCCCTCTCTTGCAACACACACACACACACACACACACAGACTCCTTCCCACCCCCACCCCTTCCTCCTTCCCCCGCTTTCCTCCAACCTCTTCTCCCTCTCCTCTCAACATACACACACACACTCCTTCCCACCCCCACCGAACAACTTTAATCCCTAAAGATGTTCGGTCTAATTGAATATTTTAATGATATTTTTGTAATAATCGAATAAAGGACAAATATATTAAATTTTATAATGATATTTTTGTAATAATGGAAAGGGGTGTACTTGATAATTTGGGGAGTGTGAATAACAATTCTCTTTTTTGAGGGTATATTAATAGAAAAGGGAGGTGTTAATACCTCTTTTGTTAAATTTTGTAATGATATTTTTGTAATAATAGAAAAGGGTCTACTTGATAATTTGGGGAGTGTGAATAACAATTCTCTTTTTTGAGGGTATATTAATAGAACGGGGAGGTGTTAATACCTCTGCTCAAAGATTAAACCTAAAAGCGAAAAAAAAAAAAAAAAAAGAGAGGTTTTATTAACACCACCTTTTCCTCTTAATACACCCATTTTCTTAATACACCTCCTCTACTAATTTTACACAAACATAATTTTTAAATACACCACCCAACATTTCCTATTTTACCCCTCTCACTTAACTTATTATTTCTTTCCCAATACACCCACCCAATATAATTGACACCTACCACAATTTCTCAATACACCACCTTAATTCAAACATTTTCTTCCCGCAACATACTGAGCCTTCCCCTCCGTATAAGAAAAAAAAAAATTTTCAAACTCAACACCTCCGTTCTGCAAACTCCCCAAAAACAACCCAGCAATTTTGGAGAATGAAGAAGGAAGAAGAAGAAGAGGAAGAAGAAGACAAAGAAAAATTTTGATTTCACAATGAGGAAAGCCCTAAGTATGAAATTCCTCTATTTTTAAGTTTAAATCGTTACAATTTGTGCATGAATATCATTTTATTTCTTTGGTTTTGTTAATTTTCGTTATATTGTATGGAACTGGTGAAGGGTGTTCGGATTGGTTGAAGGAACACCACGGGTGTTGGGGCGGTTTATGGAACACCACAGGTGGTGTTGGCTAGGGCTTACCGAACATCCCCGATGTTCTCGAAACCCAACCGATCGCAGTGCTTCCGAACACCACCGTGGTGTTCGCAAGTGCTTGAACACTACCGTGGTGTTCAGAGGTGGTTCCCACCACTAGTATGCTCAGAGGTGGTTCTAACACCACTAATATGTTCTGTAGGTGGTTCTCGAACACCACTGGTATGTTCTACAGGTATTTCCCGAACACCACTGTGGTGTTCTGCAGACCAGTGCCGAACAAATCCCGATCCAGAAAATGCATGAAAAAAATCGAAATGAAGTGAAAATTTTGTAGTATAATGAAGTTAACGTAGGAAAGAATTGAGATTTAGGTGGGTGCTTTGATAAATTGTTAGGTGGTGTATTTAGAGATTTAGGAGATATCTTAATATAAGGATGAATATATTTAGTAGAGGAGGGTTACTATTAACACCACCTTTTCCTCTTAATACACCCATTTTTTTAATACACCTCCTCTATTAATTTTACACCAACATAATTTCTAAATACACCACCCAACATTTTCTATTTTACCCCTCTCACTTAACTCGTTATTTCTTTCCCAATACACCCACCCAATATACTTGACACCCACCACAATTTCTCAATACACCACCTTAATTCAAACACTTTCTTCCCGCGCGCATCGAGCCTTCCTCCGTATAAGAAAAAAACAATTTCAAACTCAACACTCCGTTTCGCAAACTCCCAAAACAACCCAAAGAATTTTGGAGAATGAAGAAGGAAGAAGAAGAAGACAAAGAAAAATTTTGATTTCACAATGAGGAAAGCCCTAGGTATGAAATTCCTCTATTTTTAAGTTTAAATCGTTTCAATTTATGCATTGAATATCATTTTATTTGCTGGGTTTTGTTAATTTTCGTTATATTGTATGGAACGATCAAGGGTGTTCGAGATCGGTCAAGGAACACCACAGTGGTGTTGGGATCGGTTTATGGAACACCACAAATGTTCGGCAAGGGCTTACCGAACATCCTGTGATGTTCGCAACCCTAACGTTTGCAGTACTTCCCAAACACCACTAGTATGTTCGTAGGTGGTTCCCGAATACCACTAGTATGTTCTATGGTGATTCTCGAACACCACTAGTATGTTTTAGGTGGTTCCCTAACACCACTAGTATGTTCTATAGGTGGTTCCGAACACCACTAGTATGTTCGTAGGCGGTTCCCGAACACCGGTATGTTCTATTTGCTTCCCGAACACCATGTGTTGCTTCAACGATCTGAACAAATCCACCCGTAAAATGCATGAAAAAATCTAAATGAAGTGAAAATTTGTAGTATAATGAAGTTAACGAGGAAAAGAATTGAGATTTAAGGGTGCTTTGATAAATTGTTAGGTGTATTTAGAGATTTAGGAGATATCTTAATATAAGGGTGGATATATTTAGTAGAGAAAGGGTATTTATGTCTAATAATATAATGGCATTTTTGTAATTTAATTTGAGGGGTGTATTAATAGGAAATGATGGTGTTAATAGTAACTCTCTTAGTAGAGAAAGGGTATTTATATCTAATAATATAATGGTATTTTTGTAATTTAATTTGAGGGGTGTATTAATAGGAAATGGTGGTGTAATAGAACTCTAAAAAAAAAAAAAAAAGTCAACGATCGTCCTTAACTTTATGCCACATTCGCACCAACACACACACACATTGACACACAGAGTTGGAAATTGAAAATAATGAAAGTAGCAGTGATATGGCTTCCCTTGTTAATTGTAATCAGTACGATCACTACCATTGATCATTTCTCCGTAGTTAAAGCTCTCCATAGCCATCATTATCATCACAAAGAGGAAGAAGAATGCAAAGCATGGCTTGTCCAATCCATCCCCACCGACATGCCCCACCTCTCTCTCGTCCCCGGCGTTCTCTCCTCCGGTAATTACTTACACCTTAACCCCCCTTCTCTCGTATTCGAAACCTCTGTAATTTCCTAATCTATGTAATTCCTGTAATTTCTGTTGTTTGTTTGTCGGTTTTTTCCTCACAATTGCACTTATGACACTTGTTAAGATTTCATTTAGGAGTCTGTAAATTCTGTAATTTCCATTGTTTGTTTGTTGGATATTTGCTAGAATTGTGCTTACCGCACTTATTAAGCTTCCATTAATAGAAAAAGTTGCACTGAAAAATTCCCAATTTACTCCCTTCGTTCCACCCCAAGAGTCTACGTTTGAAAATTCTATTGTCTAATAATTAATGGATTTATAACTAGTATTGGAATTGGTCATAATTACAAAAATGATTTTATAGCAAGATGTTTATAAGATATATGGAGGTAAAGTTGAAAGGTTTATCGAGTTGTAGAGTACAATTTTTAAAGCTTACTAAAATTTTCAATGGAACATCAAAAATAAAAAGTTACTTTTCGGCATAGGAGTAATAAATTTCTCAATTGAGAAAACTTAAGCGAGACCTTTGTTTGTTTTCCAACTGGAAAACCAAGGTTATCTTCTTTTAACTTCTTCATTATCATTATCTCAAATCCATTTAAGGAGATGTATTTGCAAGTTTTCCCTAACTTTTTCAGCATCCATTCTTGGTTGGAAAAGTAAGACTCCTGTTCTAAAATGGACATCTATTTTTGGTTATTCAAAGAAATTGAAGAAGTAGAATTTTTAGTAGCAAATGTACATAATACCCTTATTGTCCACCTTATAGCATTGCAAGTGGATAGGCTAGTCGGCAAAGGTGAATTGAGTAACTTCATTAAAAAATGGACACTTATTTTGGGATTTTTTTTAAAAATTTTTAAATAGAGACTCGTTTTGGGAACGGAGGTAGTATTTAATATATGGGTCTTGCTGTCATATGACACTAATTAAGGTTTTTCAATTAGGAAATTTATTATACTGGAACCGTTGTGCATGCATTGGGGAGTATTTTTAATGCTTGGAAAGCTTAATGGCACTTGTTAGCGAAACCCTGAAGATATATATCAATTAAATTGATTTTCTAGCAACCAGACATGTTAATAAAATGCAATTCACTTGACTAATTGGCCGGTGGCTGAGTGGTACTCAGGGTTATCACGTGGGGTTGCATTGGACGAGTTTGATCCCCAAGGGTCGTAGCCTTCGCATTAGAAAAAGAAGAATAAGGAATTGCACCTCACTTGTTTGCGGGGACTAGCTTTCTTAGGTATGTAGGGGAAACAGAAAAAAAGGAAAGAAAAACAGCCTGATTGGGAATTTAATTAATTCATTGAGGGGTTTTTCTCATTTTGTGACTGGTTTGAGTGACTTAGTATGAAAATGAAATTTTTTTGGTCATGTTTAGTTGTATTTGATTTTCTCTTTTATAGTAAATGGTGCAAGAAATCTTGTTTCTCGATACATAAAGGTTTATCTAGAAGAAGACCAATTCAAAAAATTGTTGCAACAACTATCAAATTTCAGAGTATTCATTGTGTAGGAATTTGTTAGAATTCCTTAATTCTTCAGATGGATAATTTAGAAGGATGTCAAATGAACATGCAAATGATGTCCTGAATTTTATGTGTTTGTTTTTTTGTTTTTCTTTTCTTCATTTTAATTTGCTACTTTGCTTAATGCATGTGATGATTCTTAGCGGATGTTTTCCGGTGGTTGGCTGGGAACTCTTCCCAGAAACTAGACATAATGGCACAGTACTGGCAATTGAAGGCAAGTCCTAGTGATCCTCGCTCAGGAGATTATGGATATTCAGAAGATGATATGCAGAGATTTGGCGCTAATGATGGTCATAGTATCTATGAGGCAATAGAAAATGCTGCTGATCGCAATGTTAGCATCAGGTATATTCCTTTTAATCTCTAAATTCTGTAGCATTAAACCACATTGTTACATTCCTAAAATCTGCTCTCATGTTTCTTTTCCACATGGCCTACCGCTTTGAGGGATTTTCTGGAGGCTTTCATTGACAGATCTGGCCAGGGGTTGGCAAGCTGTGCTTGGTCTATAGAGTTTGTTCTTGTAGTCTGTGCTTACCCACCTATGTATCCTTGATAAAATCTTCTTTCTTAAAGGAAAAAAAAAAAAGCAGCTGTTTTTTTTGTGTTGAAGTTAGCAGTGCTCTTTAAGGACTAGTTTAATGTTATCTCAAGGTTTGATTAGTAGCACCCTAGTATTGAAGCTTATCTACTTTGCAAAATTAAGGGTTCTTGAGTTCAATTATTGGAACAAATATGGCAGTTAATAAGAAATAAACAAAATGCAATAGACACCAAGATGTTTAATTGGTTTGGAGTTTTCGCTTAAATACTCTTATCGTATCCTCCAACCACTTTTCCTCTTCAATGAGAGGGCAATACTAATTTTGTCCTCGTCATGCATTGTTTACAACAATAAGTTGAACTGCAACAACTTCATAAATGGATCTCATCAGATCCCAAATAGAACATAAAGAACAATTAAGAATATGATCTTTGTCCTCATTTTGTTTCAAGAACAAAGGCTTGAGCTTCGCCTTCTTTTTTCAAGCTTCACAACAAGATTTAGATGAGAGAGTATTGGGAACAAACCCTATAATATGAAGTTATGAACTTGGCTCACTCTCTTTTTCTGTTAGCTTTAGAACAGTATATGGAAGTCTTGATCTTGTGAGCTTGAAAGCTTGAGAGTTGTCTTATTCTCTAGGTTACATTCTGGTCTTGGTAGAGGAGGCTCACTTTTATAATGTTGAACCAAGGATTTAGCCGTTGGAAACAAGTGAAACGATTGACATCTGTCTTGAGTGATAAATGTCAATGGCTACAAGTGTCCTTTCTATCTTTTCAGGTGTGTCAGATTCTCTTAAAAGGTCGTGCATATAAGTGCCAACAGTTGTCCTTCCTCATACCTAGCTCCTGACAGCTATCACTAGAAGTAGTGATGTCTTTGTCCGTTTGCTTGCCCGAAAAGTATCTCTAGTTATATCATCGCTGAAGCTTATCTGTGCTACTCTTTCAGTACTGCTGGACTCGAAAGCAACTGAGTGGTTAAAACCACTGCTGGCCCCACAAGGAATATGAATTTTGTCCGACCCTAAGTTCTGGCTCAAATTTCGTCGTATAAAACCCGCTGATCCATATTAGTGTTTCTTCAGTTGTGTGACCTTTTGAGTAGGGGAAACTTAAGCACAGGTCATAGAAAGATAAAATACAACCCCCCTCCCAACTTTTTGTTATCAGAAAAAATCAGAATATATAAACTCAAAGAAAATACAAAAAAGACAGACAAGAAGTCCATCAAAATGAGAATTAAAAATAAAGGAAAAAAAAAAGAAAAGAGAAAACAGAGCATATAAAAAGCTAGAGAGTTAAGTGTTCCAATCACATGGAATCTCTGATAATGGAACTCCACGGAGAGCATCTCTCTTGGAGTGGACGTCCAAAAAGAAGCCAAAAAAGCAACTCTATCCCACAGAAGCGTCATCTACAAAGTTTGATCCCCTGAAGATTCTGGAGTTTCATTAAGTCCATAAGTACCAAAGGGCAGCAAACATACCAAACTGCCACAATGAGGCAGAGTCCCCTTCTCTCCCAAAAATATACAACTATTTTGGTTTGTAAGATATGTACCTAACTATTTTTGGGTCTAAGCTGAGTACATATTTTACAAAATTTTCCAAGGCCTCATTGAAACTAGAAATTTCTCCAGGCATCATCAATGCTAAGTACCTGAGAACATAGGTCCTCACACTGGGAGAGACGTTAAGGATAGGCTAAGAAGTGATGGTATATGAGAATCATTTTAAGTTATGCCTAGGACGTCAAAATTATCAAGCCATGAGAAGATTAATAGAAAGATTAGAGAAGGAAAGAGTGATCTGCATATGATTTTTATTTATTATTATTTATTTTAATTTTTGATAAGAGAAGTATTTATTATATAAAGAACATAATGTACAAAAGCAGCGAACAAGACATCCGCCGAGAAAAGTGGAAACATGAGAGAAAATACAAAAGAGGCTAATACAAAACTGCCATCAAATCTCTTGCTATAGTTGCTTCAGTCACTCCTCTAAAAGCTCCTAATGCTGACGCCCAAACAGAAGCATAAAAAGATAATTCTATCCTTCAACAAAGAAAAGGACATCTATCCTGGAAAATGCGAGAATCCCTCTCAGTCCAAATTCACCACACATACCAAGTATGCACCACACATACCAAATATGATACACTGCCACAAAATTTGGGCATCTGCCCCCATGTATCTAACCAAAAACAAAGCCTCTTTTCGAGCAGGGCTCACCCATCCCTTGCTGTGAATTTCAAATAATTGACACCACAACTTCCATGCAACAGCAATGCAGAGAAAGATGCTTATGAGTCTCATTATGATGCCAACACATTACACAAATATCCTGGGAAATGGTCTTATTTGGCCTCCGCCTGCCGCCAATTGCCAATCATTGGTGTTCACCAATTAAGCACTAGAGACCAGGAAAACATCTTAAATTAGTATGGAACCTTGATTTCCAAATAAAAGTGGCTATCGAAAAGCACGAGAAATACAAGATCTAATATTTCTCCCAAAAGACTTAACCGAAAAAACCTTGCTAGGAACCGAATCCAACGCCTCGCTATCGGCCCGATTAGATGGAAAGTCGATCAAGCAAAACAATCACATCCCGAGCATATCTATCATTCAAGCTCCCAAAAAGTGAAAGTTTTAGGAATATGGGCTACTGTGCCACATGAGAATAATACAAATAGAGCATCATGATTAGTAGATAACCGATATAAATGGGGAAAAGATGTACAAAGAGGGATGCCCCAACCCAGATCTCCTAGAAACAAAGCCAGCCCCAATCCCACAATGTACCTAATATGAGGTCGAAAAAGATGAAAGAATGGCGAGTGAACTTTCAAGGATTTGCGTATGAGAGAAGTGCCGCTTTAGAATCCCATCCTCGATGCTAATCAAGATAGCTCTATCACAAAGTTGATACACATGATTAATGGTTCTATGGCAAAGGATTGGGTATGGAAGTTCAAGCAAGGTTTGTTTTGTTCTTGATCAAGTAACCGAGGCTCGTAGGAAGGTTTGGATTCAAATGGATGATGATTGGAGGCATTTGGAGAAGCCCAAAAGTGTTGAATTTAATTAAGCCCATCAAGAGCTCAATTAGGGTTGATAGAAGCTGAAGGGGCGGCCAAAGATGAGCATTGCATTCACATTGGTGTGTTTTTCTATTGTGTTCACATTAGAGAGTCCAAAAATGTGATTCCTTTCATTGGTGTGATTTCCTTATGTGCTCATACCGTGAGTCTAAAAACGTGGTTCTTCTTTCCTTACAAGACTTGGAGTTTACTTTTGTATTTCCTGGATAATTAGGATTCTTTTTCATAAATAGATTTAATTACTTTCCTAGATTAACTCATAAGTCTGTTAGGATTCTAAATACTTTCCTATGATTGATTAGATTTGTTTAGCTAAGCTTATAAATAGGCGCCCTATTTCAGATTGTAATAGATATTGACGTTTTTTGATCAATACAAGCCGTGAGCTTTTCTCTTGTGTGTTATAAACGTTCTGTTAGAACATTGCAAACTTGAATTAGTTTGTGTTAATTCCATATTCTTGGTTCTTAACTTAACTTAGTTAAGGGTCTTGAATCTTCATACCGAGGTTCTTAATTCCATCGAGAGTTAGGGGTTGAGGTTTACTTCACATTGTTCTCCAAGTCCTTGGGCAAACGTTTTTCCGCGAGATTGTCTTCTCAACGTGGGTTCCAAGTTCCAATAACTTGTGGGTTCTCGTTGGATCACATCAGTTAGTGTCAAAGCTAAGTTTTTGGTAACAATCTATCTATCTTACTTTAAATTGTTCTTATTGTGTTATCTCTTTTCTTTCAATTCTTACCTTCGAACTAGGATCAATAGTTTGTTCTTTTATTATTGCATTACTAGAAATGCACCCGTGCGATGCACGGTTTAATTGATAAAATTTAAATTATATTGTAACTTTAATGATAAAAATGTAAACAAATATTAGTTATATAGTAACTTTAATAATAAAAATGTACTTTAATAATAAAAATGTAAGCAAATATTAGTTGTAAGGTAGAGATTATGAGTTCGATGTATATAAAATAAACAAATTATTATAATGTAAAAGTTAAGAAAAAATAAAATTAATAATACATAATTGCATAAATAAAAAAATGTATTATAAATTTTGAAATATTTTTTTAAATACAACATTGGTTGTTAAACATTGACTACAACTATTATCACTATCACATATTAAAACTCGAAAACCGCTAAGATTAGTAACTCTAAACAAAGCGATATATAACTGACCATGACTAAAAATATATTTTTTTTAAAAGGAGCCCTATATTAGACAATGATTCAGATTTTTATTTATATAATACTTGGCTAGCTTATTTTGTTAGCGTTAAAGTTATTAATTGTTTTATTTATATTGATTTAGACCCACGCATCACACGTGCATTTCTAGTAATAAATAAATTGAGCCATCTTTATCCTTTTCACCAATATATTCAACAATCTGACCACTTGTTATTGCATCAATCATCTCTCCCCAGAATCCAACCAAAAGTCAAAACTGCAAAACTAAAACTTAAAATCAAATAAACTAATTACATTCAATATACATTTTTCAACAATGTAGGACCCATGGTTCAAAGAGAATTTATTTTAGGCAAACCTGAGATGTAGAAGCTTTTTATTCCATCACTTAGTTAATTTGATGGTTTGAGATGGGTAAACAGCAGCCCACATTTCCTCTTTTATATCAATTCAACTCAATAGCACAACAACACAAAATCTAGTACCACAGCTTTGAGATTCACAAGTAATGAAACAACACTGAGGTTCCAAAACTGATTTGGGAAGAACAACATTCATCAAATCATCATTTAATCGCAACTCAGTCACGAGATAACCATAAGAGAGACAAAATGAAAAATGTTAATCGCAAAACACAAAACCTCTGCTTAAAATCTGGTCAATCTCATAGTCATACAGGTCAATTAGCTAAAGATTAAAAGATTGCAAGATCATCAACATCACCAAAGTAAGAAAAAATGGCTTAACTACAAATGAACAAATAATTTGTAAAAGGAAAAAAAAATATGAATGAAATCCAGAGTTACCCACTTACAACAACGACAACCCAAACGTAGACACCAACAATCTGATATATTGCAATATGCACGCAAATGCACCACTCAATCATGAGTGCCTGCAATCTCAACAGAACAAACACAAAACTCAATTTGACAATGTAACAACATGAAATCCAGAAGACAAAAAAAAAAAAAAAGGTAGTCATTTTCCCTTTCCGACCAACATATTACGTAATCCGCCACTTGCTATTGCACCAACCATCGCTCCACATTTTCTAACGAACCAAAAACCAAGAACTACAAAACGAATACTTAAAATCAAACAAAACAATTACATTCAATATACACTTTTCAACAATATAGGACCCCATGGGTTCAAGGAGAAGGCAAACATCAGATATAGAAAGTCCAAGATCGTTGATTATGTCCGCTTGTGTAGGGTTAGAGTAACCACACTGTAAACAAAACGTAAATCAAAAACACATTTGAGACTCGTAAGTAAATGTACATTACTTGAGCAAAAATAAAAATAGTGAAAGTACAATCGATCATCGACACAAACACACTCAAATAAAAATATAATTTAGTATATACACACACATAGAACCAATATCAATACAATTGAGCATACATACATATATACACATATATATATATACATATATACACATATATATATATACATATATACACATATATATATATACATATATATATATATATATATATATATATATATATATATATATATAAACACCCATAGATCAAATATAAATGCAATTCAGACTATGTATATACAATGAATATAAATGTGATTCAGCATTTGTATACATAGATAGACAGAACGAATATATATACGATTGAGCACATGCCAAGACTCTACTTTACCAACATCATTAGCTAATTTCATCTTTCTCAAATCCTAAAATCAAACCTCAAAACACCCCCAAAAAAATCCCAATATAACAGACATTAGATAAAATGAAAGAATTATTTTGAAGTTAAGAATGTAATAGTTTATACTAATATAACAAACATCAGACTAAATGAAAGAATTATCCTTTCACACATCGCTAAACTTTTGAAAAAGTGAAAAAACAAATTTTACCAGAACTATAGTTCAAGTACGAAAGTGAGCATATATTGATCACATCACTACTTACTGACACAAGCTTTCCAACTCTTTCAAACTCTCTGATTGTTGCCTATATAATTCTAAATTAATTTGCAAATATCAACTATATAAAAATCTATAAGAAACACCATATAAGGTGAAAATATCACTATGCATTTACCATGGCAAAAAGTGGTCCCATGTTGTACCTTTGTTTATCATAGATAGATAACAACAAATCAACAATATCCCCTCCAGCACAAAATTCCCTGTCGCTACCTTCGGAAAAATCAAAATTATGCATGAGTTGCTTTGCATAAGCAGGCGAATAGTAAAACACAGAAAGTTTTGGAAAGAAATGAACATGGAATCAAATAATTGATGCATACCGCCTAAACGAAGTTTGTCACCGAGGAACATGATCCCCATGATCACTGAATGACTATCGAGAGAGGCTTGGATATAACTACATAGACTATACCTTTCTTGCGAAAGCACCATGTTACAACAGATACGGAACACACTCCCTAAAACGGCCTATGGTGATCAAGCTAATCGTGTTTATTAAACTATCTAAAATCTAATTAATTAACAATAATAATCAAAGTGTATCACCAAAAGAGTTAAGTGTTGGTTGTGCCGTTTACTTACTGCAAAAACAACATCATCTCAATGCCAGGGTGCATAGCCCAAGCACCGGATTTTTCGCCTATAATGAGAGTACAAATGGCGCTGGATCGCCCCAAAGAAGCAAAATAAAAATACAACTGTTCATTAGGGTACTTCTTTACTGTGGTTGTCTGATGGAGAAAGTACCAATCAATGGTTTGAAGAGAAAGCAAAGTAAGTATAATTAATAAGCCACATCTTGAGATTCTATATTCTGATCAAATTGAGTCCATAGATACATAGAAGTAGAGGAGAAAACATAAACACACACAGAGATATTACTGAAAGACATTCCATAACGAACAAAACATGGCAGTGATTGCAAGAAAAAGCACCCAAGTACCAGTTCGACGTTGTGACATAAGAAAAAGCCGACGGTGAATCATGATACATAATCCTACTAATTATCGGGACTTTATAATGAGTCATCACGAATGCTCCCAATATTGCTAGCATTGCACCCAAAGTTTTTCTTTTTTGCCGATCTTCTCAATTCTAACTTCTCCATCCTATATGCGACCATGCCAACATCAATACGTGTAAGCATATATGCCAACGACATCAACGTGATTAGCCCCAAGATAGATCAAATTCATCATAAGACAGTATATATTGAATAATTACGTATTCTTAACCCAAAAATGATTGCAAGCAAGAAAGTAAAATGGAATCAAGTTTCCATGGCAGCTCCAAGAGTTGAAGAGCTGTAACCGATACCAATATATGCAAATCCCTGTAGTAGACAAATCCCAAAACATAATAATATCCTTAGCTGATAAAATTTGATCAGCTAAAAGCTAACCAATGACATGTATAATTAGTAGTTAGTAGTTACCTTAAAAGGCCGAGGGCGAAGAATCTACAGAGGAGAAAGTCGTGAGGAGGCTGATTACTCGTGAAAATGAAGAATTCAAGTTTATAAACATACTCGTAGAAACTTTTGTAGTAAAGAGAAGACTTCAAGATCTAAAATATGACGTTGCAAGCAATGAAGTCTTCAACTCACATAAAAGTTTACCCGAGATCATAGTCACTTAGTCATAGTTGCAAGCAATGTAGTCTTCACTTGTTTTTATCCTTGAGTAATTTTTCATTCTCAAGATTACCGCTCAGATCTCCGAAGCAAAGCTACATTTTCTAACAAACTCGAATCTTGAATAGCTACTAATATGATCAAAATTAAAAGCAACTAACAAATTAGAGAATAGTTCACATCAAAATCCTTTACACTTAAAATCAAATAACTGCTCGAGCATGTGGTGATGAAACAGATGCAAAGAAGGACGTAAAAAAACTTATGATCAACCAACCTTTAAAGTTTAGAACATTTCGCCATATATTTAGTGTTTGACTATCTGTAATATGAGGTAAGAAAGAGTGAAAGACAACATTACCAGTATTAAAATTATGAAGATCTTCAAGAACATCCTCCGTAAATGTTGATAATGAATTTTGCAAAGAACTAATTTTCTTCCTCAAAAGATGAATTTCATTTTCAAGATGCTCTTTCTCTAACAACAAAGTTTCTAGTTTACCGTCCTTGTCCATATCTTTATGTAAATCCAGGCAAGATGTACAAAACACTTTCCTGTGTAACAGGGAACAAAACAAAGTTTATTCAATTCGGAAGCTAAACTATAGTTGTACTCATCAAAATGTGTCTATTATTACCTTCATGTTAGTTGAACACACTGAAATTAAACAACTGTGGGAAATATATGCTAAAAAAAAGGTTTTACATAGTGCTAAAATAGTGTAAATGCATATATCATACGTCAATCCCACATCTGTTCAGTGAGGGATTATGTGAATGCTTCTGTAAGGTTGCCTACAAAAATAAGCACCAATCATATCCCTGGACCTCTCAATTGACCTGTGGTGGGCCAATTAGATCTAGGTGCACTTGTGCTAGTGGATGGACAAAGGTTGCAATCGAGCTATCAGAACCGAGGTCGTGACAATATAAATCCAGATGATACATGAAACCAATTCTATATGCTAAGGAAAAAGGCCAAACAGGCAAGAAATCCACAATTGCAGCATTAACAATTTACATAAATGGCACATGACAATTAAACACCAAATATAATCAAACTGATGCCGAAAATTAACAAAACAATCAAAAAAAATACTAAGCTCAAACCTCAATGAATGTATAAGCTTACATAAACCTCAATTCCACGGATTAAAAGAAATTCACTTTGGCTTAGACAAAGTGAAGAAGAAGCAAAACGACCTGCATTGAATTATTATTCACAGCGCCAACATAGTTTCCTAGCTCCTCTCCATTGAATTCGAAGTTATCCATTTCGATCCTAGGTAGTATATATATGATACGCAGAGGGAATCAAGACTATAATTAGTTAACTTTCATTAAATAAATAGTTTAAATCCATATGAAACTCACCAAAGCGGGATCTAATAAATTCTTGTTAGTCAAACAAAACAACATGAAAATCATATTCAAAATAAGTAATTTTTTCACAATTTTCGAGTAGGCAAAATGACAAGAACATTGTTGGTTAATAAAACAGAAAATGTGTGAATTTAGATTATTGAGGCTTACCATTGTTTATGCTCGTTGGGAAGGAGAGAAGGGAGACAAAAGAGACGAAGAGTTGTTAGTGCTAAAATACCCACTACCCACCGATTGATTTGAGAACCTTTTAATTGATATTAACAGGTAAACTAAAAAACAAAACAACATGAAATCATATTCAAAATAATGGATTTTTCATCAATTTTGTAAGCAAACAACAAGATAGAGCTGTGTTGGTTAATAATGGACAGAAAATGTGTGATTAGAGATGTGATTTGCATCTCGGATCAGTTGAAATAAACGTAAATACGAAAAAAATTAACAGATTATTGAGACTTACCATTGTTGATCGCCTATATAACACAAGAGGAGACGAAAGGGAAGAACCCAAAGCCCTAGGCGCTATTTAAAAACATAAACAAAAGGAAAATGAGAATTGGGGTTAAGAGTTAATTTCTCCACATTTTCTCAGGTTCAAAACAGAAAATTTTAACAATTTGAGAGTATGTAATTGTACATTCGAGTGTAGAATCGCCGGATAAGCAAGAAGAGATCGACAACAGAGAAGAAGAAGTGGAAGAGGTGTTGAGACAATAGTAGAGACCGAGTAATTCTCT